>CAXKVW010000830.1:10000-12500 GCA_964058825.1 Carex arenaria
CACTCCCGTGCGTGTACCTCAGGGGCCATGTACACCACCCGGCCTGCACATGGAGGGGCACCCTTTCCGAAAATCCTTGCCCCCTAATAGGGAATATGCATTTTGGGTCTCCAGCCACGCCCAGGGTTACCACCCCCTGGAAATCCCCCAGGTTTCCCCCCCATTTTACTTAGAAGTGCTAACGCTAAGGGCGCTACTGCACCAACGCTACTTCGGGCCATTTTTCGGCTACTTCGGGCCATTTTTCGGCTACTTCGGGCCATTTTTCGGCTACTTCGGGCTACTTTTCGGCTACTTCGGGCCATTGTCCAGCTACTTCGGGCCATTGTCCGGCTACTTCGGGCACTTTCGGCTACTTCGGGTCACTTTTCGGCTACTTCGGGCCATTTTTCGGCTACTTCGGGCACTTTTCGGCTACTTCGGGCCACTTTTCGGCTACTTCAGGCTACTTTTTGGCTACTTCGGGATACTTTCAGGCTACTTCGGGGCATTTTCCGGCTACTTCGGGCACTTTCCGCTACTTCGGGTCATTTTTCGGCTACTTCTGGCCAATTTTCGGCTACTTCGGGCCATTTTCGGCTACTTCGGGCCTTTTTTCGGCTACTTCGACTACATTTTGGCTACTTCGGGCTACATTTCGGCTACTTCGGCTACATTTGGGCTACTTCGGCTACATTTTAGCTACTTCGGGGTACATTTCAGCTAATTCGGGGCCATTTTTCGGCTACTTCGGGCAATTTTCGGCTACTTCGGGCCAATTTTCGGCTACTACGGCTACATTTCGGCTACTTCGGGCTACATTTCGGCTACTTCGGGCACTTTCAGCTACGTCAAGTCATTTTTCGGCTACTTCGGGCACTTTCGGCTACTTCGGGCCATTTTTCGGCTACTTCGGGCAATTTTCGGCTACTTCGGGCAATTTTCGGCTACTTCGGTCCATTTTTTGGCTACTTCGGGCCATTTTCCGTCTACTACGGGCACTTTCGGCTACTTCGGGTCATTTTTCGGCTACTTCGGGTCATTTTTCGGCTACTTCGGGTCATTTTTCGGCTACTTCGGGCACTTTTCGGCTATTTCGGGCCATTTTTCGGCTACTTCAGGCCACCTTTCGGCTACTTCGGGCCATTTTCCGGCTACTTCGGGCACTTTCAGCTACTTCGGGCCATTTTTCGGCTACTTCGGCTACATTTTGGCTACTTCGGCTACATTTTGGCTACTTCGGGCTACATTTCGGCTACTTCGGGCTACATTTCGGCTACTTCGGGCCATTTTTTTGCTACGTCGGGGACTTTCGGCTACTTCGGGCTATATTTCGGCTACTTCGGGCCATTTTTCGGCTACTTCGGGGCAATTTTCGGCTACTTCGGAGCAATTTTCGGCTACTTCGGGCCAATTTTCGGCTACTTCGGCTACATTTCAGCTACTTCGGGCTACATTTCGGCTACTTGGGGCACTTTCAGCTACGTCAGGTCATTTTTCGGCTACTTCGGGCACTTTCGGCTACTTGGGGACATTTTTCGGCTACTTCGGGCAATTTTCGGCTACTTCGGGCCATTTTTCGGCTACTTCGGGCTACTTCTCGGCTACTTCGGGCACTTTTCGGCTACTTCGGGCCATTTCTCGGCTACTTCGGGCTACTTTTTGGCTACTTCGATCCATTTTCCGGCTACTTTGGGCACTTTCGGCTACTTCGGGCACTTTCGGCTACTTCGGGTCATTTTTCGGCTACTTCGGCTACATTTCGGCTACTTCGGGCTACATTTCGGCTACTTCGGGCTACATTTCGGCTACTTCGGGGACTTTTGGCTACTTCTGGCCATTTTTTTGCTACGTCGGGAACTTTCGGCTACTTCGGGCCATTTTTCGGCTACTTCGGGCCAATTTTCGGCTAGTTCGGCTACATTTCGGCTACTTCGGGCTACATTTCGGCTACTTCGGGCTACATTTCGGCTACTTTGGGCCATGTACACTCCCATTTGTGCACATGAGGGGGCACCCTTCTTGAAAATCTTGCCCCCCTAATAGGGAATATGCATTTTTAGGCTCTAGCCACCCCTTGGGTTACCACCCCCTCCAAATCCCCCATGTTAAAAATAAGGGTGTTGAACTATTTTTTTACCCGATTTTTCGACCGGTTTCACTTCTTATCCAATTTTTTTTTTAAATTTCAAATTTTTTGAAAATTTCAAATTTTTTCGAATTTCAAATTTTTTCGGAAATCAATTTTTTTCAAATTTCAATTTTTTTCTAATTTCAAAATTTTTCAAATTTCAAAATTTTCAAATTTCAAAATTTTTCTCGAATTTCAAAATTTTTTATTTTTTCGTGGCAACCCCGGCTCGGACTCCCGCTGCACCGACGCTGGGGGCTGTCAGCACCGACGCTGGGGCTGTCCGCACTAACGCTGGGGGCTGTCACACTAACGCTGGGTGCTGTCAGCCCCGACGCTGGGGCTGTCAGCACTGACGCTGGGCGCTGTCAGCACCGACGCTGGGGCTAT
>CAXKVW010000830.1:22500-25000 GCA_964058825.1 Carex arenaria
TTCGGCTACTTCGGGTCATTTTTCGTCTACTTCGGGCCATGTACACTCCCGTGCGTGTACCTCAGGGGCCATGTACACCACCCGGCCTGCACATGGAGGGGCACCCTTTCCGAAAATCCTTGCCCCCTAATAGGGAATATGCATTTTGGGTCTCCAGCCACGCCCAGGGTTACCACCCCCTGGAAATCCCCCAGGTTTCCCCCCCATTTTACTTAGAAGTGCTAACGCTAAGGGCGCTACTGCACCAACGCTACTTCGGGCCATTTTTCGGCTACTTCGGGCCATTTTTCGGCTACTTCGGGCCATTTTTCGGCTACTTCGGGCTACTTTTCGGCTACTTCGGGCCATTGTCCAGCTACTTCGGGCCATTGTCCGGCTACTTCGGGCACTTTCGGCTACTTCGGGTCACTTTTCGGCTACTTCGGGCCATTTTTCGGCTACTTCGGGCACTTTTCGGCTACTTCGGGCCACTTTTCGGCTACTTCAGGCTACTTTTTGGCTACTTCGGGATACTTTCAGGCTACTTCGGGGCATTTTCCGGCTACTTCGGGCACTTTCCGCTACTTCGGGTCATTTTTCGGCTACTTCTGGCCAATTTTCGGCTACTTCGGGCCATTTTCGGCTACTTCGGGCCTTTTTTCGGCTACTTCGACTACATTTTGGCTACTTCGGGCTACATTTCGGCTACTTCGGCTACATTTGGGCTACTTCGGCTACATTTTAGCTACTTCGGGGTACATTTCAGCTAATTCGGGGCCATTTTTCGGCTACTTCGGGCAATTTTCGGCTACTTCGGGCCAATTTTCGGCTACTACGGCTACATTTCGGCTACTTCGGGCTACATTTCGGCTACTTCGGGCACTTTCAGCTACGTCAAGTCATTTTTCGGCTACTTCGGGCACTTTCGGCTACTTCGGGCCATTTTTCGGCTACTTCGGGCAATTTTCGGCTACTTCGGGCAATTTTCGGCTACTTCGGTCCATTTTTTGGCTACTTCGGGCCATTTTCCGTCTACTACGGGCACTTTCGGCTACTTCGGGTCATTTTTCGGCTACTTCGGGTCATTTTTCGGCTACTTCGGGTCATTTTTCGGCTACTTCGGGCACTTTTCGGCTACTTCGGGCCATTTTTCGGCTACTTCAGGCCACCTTTCGGCTACTTCGGGCCATTTTCCGGCTACTTCGGGCACTTTCAGCTACTTCGGGCCATTTTTCGGCTACTTCGGCTACATTTTGGCTACTTCGGCTACATTTTGGCTACTTCGGGCTACATTTCGGCTACTTCGGGCTACATTTCGGCTACTTCGGGCCATTTTTTTGCTACGTCGGGGACTTTCGGCTACTTCGGGCTATATTTCGGCTACTTCGGGCCATTTTTCGGCTACTTCGGGGCAATTTTCGGCTACTTCGGAGCAATTTTCGGCTACTTCGGGCCAATTTTCGGCTACTTCGGCTACATTTCAGCTACTTCGGGCTACATTTCGGCTACTTGGGGCACTTTCAGCTACGTCAGGTCATTTTTCGGCTACTTCGGGCACTTTCGGCTACTTGGGGACATTTTTCGGCTACTTCGGGCAATTTTCGGCTACTTCGGGCCATTTTTCGGCTACTTCGGGCTACTTCTCGGCTACTTCGGGCACTTTTCGGCTACTTCGGGCCATTTCTCGGCTACTTCGGGCTACTTTTTGGCTACTTCGATCCATTTTCCGGCTACTTTGGGCACTTTCGGCTACTTCGGGCACTTTCGGCTACTTCGGGTCATTTTTCGGCTACTTCGGCTACATTTCGGCTACTTCGGGCTACATTTCGGCTACTTCGGGCTACATTTCGGCTACTTCGGGGACTTTTGGCTACTTCTGGCCATTTTTTTGCTACGTCGGGAACTTTCGGCTACTTCGGGCCATTTTTCGGCTACTTCGGGCCAATTTTCGGCTAGTTCGGCTACATTTCGGCTACTTCGGGCTACATTTCGGCTACTTCGGGCTACATTTCGGCTACTTTGGGCCATGTACACTCCCATTTGTGCACATGAGGGGGCACCCTTCTTGAAAATCTTGCCCCCCTAATAGGGAATATGCATTTTTAGGCTCTAGCCACCCCTTGGGTTACCACCCCCTCCAAATCCCCCATGTTAAAAATAAGGGTGTTGAACTATTTTTTTACCCGATTTTTCGACCGGTTTCACTTCTTATCCAATTTTTTTTTTAAATTTCAAATTTTTTGAAAATTTCAAATTTTTTCGAATTTCAAATTTTTTCGGAAATCAATTTTTTTCAAATTTCAATTTTTTTCTAATTTCAAAATTTTTCAAATTTCAAAATTTTCAAATTTCAAAATTTTTCTCGAATTTCAAAATTTTTTATTTTTTCGTGGCAACCCCGGCTCGGACTCCCGCTGCACCGACGCTGGGGGCTGTCAGCACCGACGCTGGGGCTGTCCGCACTAACGCTGGGGGCTGTCACACTAACGCTGGGTGCTGTCAGCCCCGACGCTGGGGCTGT
>CAXKVW010000830.1:35000-37500 GCA_964058825.1 Carex arenaria
GCACTTTCGGCTACTTCGGGCCATTTTTCAGCTATCTCAGGCAATTTTTCGGCTACTTCGGGCACCTATCGGCTACTTCGGGCACTTTTCGGCTACTTTCGGCTACTTCGGGTCATTTTTCGGCTACTTCGGGTCATTTTTCGTCTACTTCGGGCCATGTACACTCCCGTGCGTGTACCTCAGGGGCCATGTACACCACCCGGCCTGCACATGGAGGGGCACCCTTTCCGAAAATCCTTGCCCCCTAATAGGGAATATGCATTTTGGGTCTCCAGCCACGCCCAGGGTTACCACCCCCTGGAAATCCCCCAGGTTTCCCCCCCATTTTACTTAGAAGTGCTAACGCTAAGGGCGCTACTGCACCAACGCTACTTCGGGCCATTTTTCGGCTACTTCGGGCCATTTTTCGGCTACTTCGGGCCATTTTTCGGCTACTTCGGGCTACTTTTCGGCTACTTCGGGCCATTGTCCAGCTACTTCGGGCCATTGTCCGGCTACTTCGGGCACTTTCGGCTACTTCGGGCTACTTTTCGGCTACTTCGGGCCATTTTTCGGCTACTTCGGGCCATTTTTCGGCTACTTCGGGCACTTTTCGGCTACTTCGGGCCACTTTTCGGCTACTTCAGGCTACTTTTTGGCTACTTCGGGATACTTTCAGGCTACTTCGGGGCATTTTCCGGCTACTTCGGGCACTTTCCGCTACTTCGGGTCATTTTTCGGCTACTTCTGGCCAATTTTCGGCTACTTCGGGCCATTTTCGGCTACTTCGGGCCTTTTTTCGGCTACTTCGACTACATTTTGGCTACTTCGGGCTACATTTCGGCTACTTCGGCTACATTTGGGCTACTTCGGCTACATTTTAGCTACTTCGGGGTACATTTCAGCTAATTCGGGGCCATTTTTCGGCTACTTCGGGCAATTTTCGGCTACTTCGGGCCAATTTTCGGCTACTACGGCTACATTTCGGCTACTTCGGGCTACATTTCGGCTACTTCGGGCACTTTCAGCTACGTCAAGTCATTTTTCGGCTACTTCGGGCACTTTCGGCTACTTCGGGCCATTTTTCGGCTACTTCGGGCAATTTTCGGCTACTTCGGGCAATTTTCGGCTACTTCGGTCCATTTTTTGGCTACTTCGGGCCATTTTCCGTCTACTACGGGCACTTTCGGCTACTTCGGGTCATTTTTCGGCTACTTCGGGTCATTTTTCGGCTACTTCGGGTCATTTTTCGGCTACTTCGGGCACTTTTCGGCTATTTCGGGCCATTTTTCGGCTACTTCAGGCCACCTTTCGGCTACTTCGGGCCATTTTCCGGCTACTTCGGGCACTTTCAGCTACTTCGGGCCATTTTTCGGCTACTTCGGCTACATTTTGGCTACTTCGGCTACATTTTGGCTACTTCGGGCTACATTTCGGCTACTTCGGGCTACATTTCGGCTACTTCGGGCCATTTTTTTGCTACGTCGGGGACTTTCGGCTACTTCGGGCTATATTTCGGCTACTTCGGGCCATTTTTCGGCTACTTCGGGGCAATTTTCGGCTACTTCGGAGCAATTTTCGGCTACTTCGGGCCAATTTTCGGCTACTTCGGCTACATTTCAGCTACTTCGGGCTACATTTCGGCTACTTGGGGCACTTTCAGCTACGTCAGGTCATTTTTCGGCTACTTCGGGCACTTTCGGCTACTTGGGGACATTTTTCGGCTACTTCGGGCAATTTTCGGCTACTTCGGGCCATTTTTCGGCTACTTCGGGCTACTTCTCGGCTACTTCGGGCACTTTTCGGCTACTTCGGGCCATTTCTCGGCTACTTCGGGCTACTTTTTGGCTACTTCGATCCATTTTCCGGCTACTTTGGGCACTTTCGGCTACTTCGGGCACTTTCGGCTACTTCGGGTCATTTTTCGGCTACTTCGGCTACATTTCGGCTACTTCGGGCTACATTTCGGCTACTTCGGGCTACATTTCGGCTACTTCGGGGACTTTTGGCTACTTCTGGCCATTTTTTTGCTACGTCGGGAACTTTCGGCTACTTCGGGCCATTTTTCGGCTACTTCGGGCCAATTTTCGGCTAGTTCGGCTACATTTCGGCTACTTCGGGCTACATTTCGGCTACTTCGGGCTACATTTCGGCTACTTTGGGCCATGTACACTCCCATTTGTGCACATGAGGGGGCACCCTTCTTGAAAATCTTGCCCCCCTAATAGGGAATATGCATTTTTAGGCTCTAGCCACCCCTTGGGTTACCACCCCCTCCAAATCCCCCATGTTAAAAATAAGGGTGTTGAACTATTTTTTTACCCGATTTTTCGACCGGTTTCACTTCTTATCCAATTTTTTTTTTAAATTTCAAATTTTTTGAAAATTTCAAATTTTTTCGAATTTCAAATTTTTTCGGAAATCAATTTTTTTCAAATTTCAATTTTTTTCTAATTTCAAAATTTTTCAAATTTCAAAATTTTCAAATTTCAAAATTTTTCTCGAATTTCAAAATTTTTTA
>CAXKVW010000831.1:0-73767 GCA_964058825.1 Carex arenaria
TTGATATAAGGAGCTGTAATCAGGTACCAATTCATTCCACTGGGATTCAATTACAAAGCCCAACTCTTTCAAGGGATTAAAATATCAATCTTCTGTAAATAATTCATGATGTAGTCCCTTTGGGAATGGATTGTATAATTCTTAATTTATTTTTTATGGTTAGTAGTGGTGAAGACCGCCGCTAACATAATTCTTAATTTAAACAATTTTTTTATGTTTTATGAATGTAGAGAAGGCTCAGCAAATGCTATCAACTATTGAAGGAACTGATAGGCTACAAATATATAGAGCAGATCTTAATGAAGATAGAAGCTTTGATGAGGCCGTAAAAGGTTGCGTGGGATTGTTTCATGTTGCAGCTTTGATGGAATTTGGTGCTTCGGTACAAGAAAACGTTGGTAATTTGATTTGAATCCAAATTTTATGTAATTTAATTATTTACGTCTAAGTATGTATATATACTTTGATTTTTAAATTATATGTATATTGCAGAGGATCATGTGAGGAGAAACATCCTCGAGCCAGCGGTACGGGGAACAAGGAACCTGTTACAATCTTGCATGAGGTCTGGTACGGTTAAACGAGTGGTATTTACATCTTCCATCAGTACCATGACAGCCAAAGATGATAAAGGAGATTGGAAACCAGTCGTTGATGAATCATCTGTAACACCGGCCAATTTAATCTGGAAAACTAAAAATTCTGGATGGGTACTCTCTCTCCCTTCCCTCCTTGCCCATCCTCTCGTAAGAAAAATTAGGACTATTCTGGTTTGTACCAGCCTGTACTGGTACGCATCTCCCAGTTATCTCAGGCACTAGTCAGTTCATCTCACCTTGGCATGTACAAATTTGGAGTATGGTACGTTATATTGTGGTATGGTACAAATTGCAAAACGAACTATACATTTGTTAGTGCTTTTAGTTGGACTTATTTGTTGAGTAATATTCTCTGATTGCAATTCAAACTGTATGTTTATAATTTTGAAAGTTACTGTAACTAATTTTGGTGACCTCAAATTCTTTCTTTCTTAAATTATTTGAAATATAGGTATATGTTCTATCAAAGCTAGCAACAGAGGAAGAAGCTTTCAAATTTGCAAAGGAAAATGGAATCAACTTGGTCTCGATTATCCCACCGACAGTTGCTGGTTCATTTTTAACTACAACTGTTCCCTCCAGTCTCCAAGTTCTTTTATCTCCTGTAACTGGTAATCAAGTAATCCCCATTTTAATTACTATGTTGTGTTGTTTAAATTTTGTAGCTGATGTTTGAGGAGAACATTTTTTATGATTGCCATTAACAAAAGTTTCAATCCGTAATCCTGCATGTTGTTACATGCTAGAGTCATAGTAGTGGGTTTTTATAACTAACTTAAAAGGGTTTTTTGTATTCTAATTCTATATGTTATTGTCATCCATATATTTAGGCGATCCAAAACTCTATCCAGTACTTGTCTCAGTGCATTCTAGATTGGGATCGATTGCACTGGTACACATAGAAGACATATGCAGAGCACATATTTTTCTTTTTGAGACTTCCGGGGCCTCAGGTCGATATTTGTGCTCTGCCGGAAGCTGTACTTTACCTCAAATCGTCGACATAGTTTCATTGGAATTACCTAATTGGATTTCAAAAAGGCAAGTTTTATTTTCTTTCTTGCTTCCCTGTTGATTAGCTAATTACACATTTTAGTAAATTGAATATTAACGCTTATAGTTAGCATAAATATGATATATAATCTTGTTTAAAAATATTGAAAATCTGTATATTTTTTGACACAGTTCTAAGGAGGAATTTAACAGATCAGCCCCTTCAATCATTTCTTCTAAGCGGCTTCTTGATTTGGGATACAGATTCACATATGATGTTAAGGATGTTATAAAGGAAAGCATTCAGTCCTCTATAGGAAATGGTTTTTTAAATAGCCAGGTAGAATTCAAGGTGTAAGGTGTCATTATATACCAAAATTTGAAACAAATCAGAGAAATAATATTCTTTTGCTATTGAGTAATCAAGTTGTGGGCACTATAATATCAATGTTACATGCTAAAGTAATCAAGTTGGTGGCATTTGAAATCTTCTCTGAAAAAAAATATAAACCTGAAATAAAGTACAATTATACAGAACTATGCTCAAACTGAAACAGTCTTACTTATTTTGGCATCAAACAAATAAACATCATTCATATAAATTTCATATGGTTTAAAACTAACATTCTACTTGGATGTTTTGTTCATTCTTAAGCTAAATAATTTTTTTATTAGTGAATTTCTAGAAAATTGGTGCCAGGGTTGATAGGTTTCAGATGCTTATACTGAGGTTTCATATCGGGGATATGAAACCTATCAAACCTCAGTGGCAAGCATTTGAACAATATGCTATTGCTAGCCCTTAATTTTGGCACTGCCAACATACTTTATCAAAATTAACTAAAAACATTTCAAGAAATAACTATGAACTAACAGTGTAGCATTCATAATGCTTGCGGTCTTTACAAATATGCAATCTCTCTCTCTCGCTCAGGAAAAGTTATGTTTAGAAATGCACAAAAGTAAATTTCGGAAAAGTAAAAACCAACTGAAACAATTTGAAAATGAAAAATCCTGCACACTGAGAACACTCCAAAAGTTAGTCAAGCAATTCTCCCATCAGCAGTTTCATCCATAGGACCTCTTGGCCGCTAACTAAGAATGCAGGATTACCATACTAAAATTTCAATTTGGTTTCTAATTTTAAGAATTTTATCTATACATTTCTAGCATAAGCGTTACGCCTACCCCCCAAAATCCCTTCTTTCTCTTTGGTCATGGTTTACATACGACCACAAAACAAGGAAGCAAAGCCTTGGGATTCAGTAAATACAACTCCTCAATATTGGAATAAGGGCCAAGCTTACCAGCAACTGAATCAAAACCAAGTTGGCCTGAGAAATCCTGCAAGTTCTCCATGGGCTTGTGAACCCGACCCGCTATCACCCGACAAACAAGCAGCACTTTCCTAATACTTGAGTTATCACCAGTAGTTTCAATTGTATCCAGAGCTCTGCCACTCGTAGACGTTGTAAAAATCCCAACTCCCTCCTTCATTTCCTTTTTTGTGGTGAACCCATGCCTTATAATCCGACAGACATTGCATTTTAATGACCCGCAAAGGGTGGACGACCCGTTTGTGCCAAGAGAACACAATACAGTTGTACCATAAAACCGTAAAAGTTCATTTCCATCGGCAAGACAACGAGGGTGTTTCTTGGAAAGCTTACTAGCTTTTACTTTTACTGCTTCACGGTATTCCTCAAAACGGGCAAGGGTACGATGCATGTTGTGGACCTTCAAGATCCGTTCGATCTTGTTAAACGGGTTATCGGGTTTGGGCCAGCTAGCTCTGCATATTATCTCGACTATCCTTCTTGACGAATCTCCTTCAAGCAGCTCCGTCACTAAACATAAGCAAAATATCCAACTAACATTATATTACTTTGTTAAGAATTATAATAGGGCTGTTCACAAGCCAAGTCACATGTGGTACCAGATCTATCAATTATTACTTCTGGTATTAGCAGTATTATGTATGTATCAATAGAATGTGGGATGGATAAAGTATATATGTCCTACCTGAAAAAAAAATCCATGCAAATATGCAATGCATTTGAAATCAGAAAACCTTAAAAAGAATGCATAAAGATGATGGTTTTACTGGGTAAAGATTTTAACAAAGCAGTTTTGGCTTCATTCAGCACACGGACTATAGAATAAAAAAACTCTGCATATGGCCCATGCACTGCATGAAGCCAAAACTACTCTGTTCAAATCTCCCAGTTTTACCTTTGGGTGAGACATTTTGAATATGTGCAATGAAATGAAGTTTATATATAGTCTGGATGAATGCTTTTTACACATTGACATCTATGATTACAAACATTGTCAGGTGTCTCTATTAATTAATGACACTTTCTGCACAAGTACTTAAAGGCTCCATTAGCCTGACAGTACCAATGCAAGCTGGACAGCTAGGAAATCATTTATATCATAGTTTAAACACAGGGGACAAACCAAAAATAAAAAAATAAAAACCCAAGGGCTTGGTTCTCTTAATTTTGAGGAAGACTTTTACTTACAAAAAATGGCACATGGAGAAGGTTAATGCTACCTCTAAATGTACAAATTTAACAGAACAAGAGAAGACTTTTACCAAAGAAATTAAAAAAGAACAGAGAGAAGACCAAACCGGTAATAGTTTAAAAGAAACCCAAAGAGATACCGCCATGCCATCATAGGAACAAGATACGCGTATTATACCAAAACAATACCTGAATAATACCCGATTAATGTTTTGGTGACTAGACAAACGAATAGATGTATAAACAGACAAAATGTTGAATTATTTGGTTCATATCTCTAATTATTCACAAATTTGATAAGGTTTTTGAAGAAGCCTGTGTATTGTGGTTAATTTATTTTACTTGGTTCTTACTAATTGATGCCTGAGATGAAGACACTAGACACTTATTAATAAATAGTCAAATAGCAAAATGCACATGCTATTTATTTAACTAAAATTTGAAGTTAATGCAAGAATTATATTAGTAATCATTGTTTAATTCGGATAGATCGTATGCATTATTACCCAAACAGCAAATTTCAAGCCTTGCCAAATTATTTCTGATATAATTTGTGACCATGCTAGTAGCAACTACCATGCTTTTCAAAAAAAAAAAAAAAAAATTGTGACCATAGATGCCATTAGATATGGCAATTATCTATAGATCGAAATTAATGAATTATGCATAATTTAATCAATTGGTCAAACTTGTTTTAAAAAGCCACTTTACAAAGGAAACCATTCTTTTTTAATAAGATAAAAAGATAACTTTTGAAACCCCTATTGAGACAAAACCATTAAAATACAAAAAAGAGATATTTCCACTAACCTGCATGTTTAGAAAGATGGTGAGCCTCCAAATTCTCCAATTTTGCAAATTGCTCCCCACACTTATGGCAAATCATACCACCATTGCTAGACCTCGCCGCTTCATGGCATGAAGACCTCGAAAGAGCACCATTTCCCACCATACTGTGCCTTCCTACATTTCCCAAACCTGACCCCACCTCTTCTTCCTTCTCTCCACACAACAACATATTTGACTTCCTTGTCGGTGTTGTGCTACACCGCATGAACAACGGGCTTGCATTGCCCGGTACAGCCCACCCCGGCCCTGGTGTACCCGGTCGAAGCATTCCAACAAACGGACCCGTATCAACAGCCTCTTGCCCAATGCCGGTAATTTTAAGCTCGCATCGAGACCCGCTAAGCACCACCTCATGAGTTATTGGGTTCGCAAACTCGGTACTACCGATCGATCTCGGGCTACAACTCGGCGGTCCTTCATGCTCTTTTTTACTTCCGGGGACCACGATATCTTTCAAATTTGCTATGGACCGTGTGCACCCGGACCGGCAAGGTCTCTTCTTTCCAAGGAGAGAGGATAAATGGAGGCTCTGTCGCAGCTTCGGTTTCGGCTCATGCACCTCCAACGGGTCCGTCTTGCAATGGAGAGTCTTTTTCAGGGAAATCCAAACAGTAGGCATCTCTTGGTGTTGTACCTTAACTTTGTCTTTTAATCTTTTACCTATTTTCTCTCAACTATCAAGGGATTTGTAGATTGGATTTCATGGATTTGAAAAGAACATTGGAATGCTCTTCATTTTCTGATGAAGAGGTGAATGAATGAATACTACCATTAGGAGAAAGTATCTTTCTTTTCTCTCTGTCTCTTTCTAATAAAGAGATGCACAATACAACTAAGAAAAAACCCACAAACAGAAAGAAACAAGAGCAAAACAGATAAATGCAACTCAAACGCGAGAGAGAGAGAAAGAGACAATGGGTTTTAATGGCAAGAGAACAAAAAGACAGAGCAATGTTCACAGGTCACAAGTAGAGTTACAAGCTCATCTCCGTTTTAAAATGGAAAACGGATTTGAAAAGATTAAATTACACTCTTTTTCTACACAGTCTAGACCTGGAATCTTTGGTCGTTGCAGAAATAATTGCTTTTAAGGGTCCCTAGGTTGAATCCCATTCCTCTGTTATTTTTCCCATTGCATAACAATGAAATAATAGATAGCTTGGGGAAATTTTCTTGAAATGAAAATAAAATTTATTTTTGGAAGTTGTTTATATTCACAATTTGGGAAAACTGTGTATTTTTTTCCCTTTTGTAAAAGTTTATTATTTGAAGTAAAATCATGTTTTGAAATTTTTGGGAAATATTTATTTCCTCTATTTATATCTTCTGAATCAATCGTTTTTATTTAGTACCTTTCTTTTTAATTTTTTTTCTGACTTTTTCATCTTTCACTTTTAGCATATTTATTTATTTATTCATAATATTATTAACATCCAGTTTAAAAAAATATGAACAATAGCCTAAGTTTCTTAATAAATTAACGTCTTTATTATCTATTTTCAATATTATATTCACATGTTGTAATATGATAAACGAATGTTATAATAATACAAAATATAGAAATTATAAGTTTTTTAACAAAACATATTTTTTTATTCTTTACTTTCATTAGTATAAACAAATGTCTAATTATTTATGTCTTATTACAAAAATATTAAAAAAAATCCATCTTTTATATAATAAAAGGGTAGAGGTTTTGTCCAAATGGCTTTGGACAAAGTTTCATCCAAAGTCGGATCTAAACTGTAAAATATGTATCAAAATTCGTACAAATATTTAGATTCAATGAGTCGTTTAAATTTATTAAGTTTTAAAAATATTTGCAAGAATCTCAATATAAATCAGATGCTTAAACTTGACTTTGGTTGAGGCTTTGAACATAACCCAATCCCATAATAAAATGATATATTTTTATTTTAGAGACCAAAAATCAAAATTTATTATATAACTATAAATACTTTGAACAATAAATAAGAAATATTTTTTAATAACAGAGGAAGTTAAGTCATTGAAAACGAACAAGTATAAAAAAATAATTTTGGGGCACACTTTCAGAGGAGATGAGTGGGGTCGCCGTGTCAGCGACTTTGGGTTTTTGAAAGACCCGCCAGAGATGGGCATCTAGTCGTATTCACTGAATGTGGGACCCAACAAAGCACTGAACCATAGAAAGCACAATCTTGGTCAGATACTTTATGGATCCGGTTTTAAAATCGCCGTATCGGATTCAGAGGGTCCGGTGTCCCATGAGATAGGATTTGATTGATTTGATCAATTGCTTGGGTATTGGAACTGAATTGATGGGCATATTATAAATTTGTTTCTTATATCCAGTGCTGTTTGGAACTCATTTAAAGTTAAAACATTTCAAATTTCAAATATAGCTCTAGCTTAGGATAATTTTTATATATCATTGTTTAGTAGCGCAGATAACCGTCTACAGTAGTTCATCTCCCACAAGATTTTTTTTTTCTTATTAGTTCCAAAGATATTCATCAAATTGGTGTTGTGGGTCACACAAAAATCATAAGCAAGAAAAAAAAAGTTAATTGTTTACTTGCGGCGAGCTTCATTTTTTTTTTTTTATTATGGACGCATATGGAATAGTGGAAAAGTCGATAAATAATTTTATTTCTTCTTTGAACAAACTGAAAAACAAATCAGGGCGACACAAGTCAAGCTAGATCAAATTCAAACTTGTTAATGACAAATCAAATCATAACGATCAAATTAATTACAAACATTTTTTTAAACCTATCTAACTTTTTTTTTTTAAAACCACAAGCTAAGATTTTTATTTCCTTTTTTACCAACCAAGTTGTGGCTCAATAAAAAAAAAAGATCCACTAACTGATCAATATCCTCTCCTATTCCACCAAATTACAATCTCGAGATTTTAGCATTCATATAAATTGGACTACAATGTTTTTTTTTCTTCTTAATATTAAAATTTATTTATTTATAAATTCAGATTTCCTTGCAACCATTCAATAAGAGGTCTGATGTTAGTAAATTATTTTACAATGCTTGGTCACATTTAGGATATATTTTCCTGTTATTTAAAAAATTAAATTTTGTTAAATTTTATGAGAAATATATTTTGACAATATTAATGTTGTATTATATCAAACAATATAAGACAGAAATATAGTAACGGTAAGTATTACAAAAAGAAATGTGATGTCAGTAACGCTGTATTGGTAACTTCTTTAACATACGTAGAATGTTTTGACTCACCTAAAACTTTTCAAGCCTAATAATTATCCCCATAAATTTATTCTTTAAACATCACAAATCTAATTTCGAAAAAAATAGTTTCTTTAAACATCACAAACTTCGAAACTAAATGTATTCGTCTTTGTTTAAAACTTAGCTTAAAATATTTATTCTTTAAACATTTTATTTGGTTATTTTTGTTTTATATTCTTTAGTAAGTTGATAGATAATTTAAACACCAAACTAAACATTTATTTCAGGCTTCCAAGTATAGAGATAACCTAACTGATGTACAGTGCTTCTCATATGTATTGTATTACTAGTATCGTGCCCGTGCGTTGCAATGTGATTATATTATAAGATTTAACATTAAAATTGTACAAAGACACAAATAATAAATAACGGTAAAAAAATATCGATAAATAACTGCTTTAATTTTAACAACATTCTTTGCAATGAAAATGGAAAAATACCCTCTTCAATCTTTACGTTAATTTTTAAATCAATAATATGTTTTTTTTGTTCTCTTTTCAAAATGAATAAGAGGTAGGCAATTTGGAAATGAGATATGTTATCTGTCAAAATCGAAAATTAATCTCTTTATGAGTCAATCAAAGCTGAAGAGAGATATAATAACAAAAATGTAATGCTAATTTTTTTTTTTTTTAGCATTACGTGTGGCAATACAAATAACGAGTACATCTCTAACTAAATTTAAACTTCTACACGTAAAAAAAAAAATACAATTAAATTTCAAAATATATGTTAAAAAATGCACTTCTAAGCACCCTTGCCAAGGTTTTAGATATGCCTCAGATCAACTCTTATGGCAGTGAAAAGTCTATATAAATTTGTTTTTATTTTGTTTTTTTTTGTTCCATAATTTATCTTTTATGTTATAAATGTGTCAAATTTAAAATGAATACGTTGGAATTGATCCACTGAAATTATATAGAAATGAGTTTTCAATAACATCAACAAATCAATCTAGAATATCTATTTATAATCGGATAATTCGAATTGAAAAAAAAATCCTACGACTTAAATCCGAATAAAACGGACCTCTGTTTCATTGTTACCAACATGGGTTTTCCCTCAAAAAAAGGGGAAAAAAAAAACAAAAGAGAAGAAAAAAAAAGCTGGAGCTTTAATCTCTAATTTTGTATTGATGGATCACATCTCGAGGTTGACCTGATCAAATATTTACTCAACCTCTACCTCTTATTATGAGTACTTACCCTCCACAGAGTCGAAAGGATTAAATAATTTTCATTTTTATTGTCAAAAATATATAGAAAGGGAAGAAATAAAACAAAGGAAACAAAGAAATAAGAAAATAATTTAATTGCAGGAATCAAATATAGCTTTAAGGAGAAATAAGAAAACATATCGGTAGGAATTCATTCAATTTTAATTGTGACAAACTATGTAGCAATATGTGTGATGAGTATATTTTTAACTAAATTTAGACTTCTACACATAATAGATGCATTTAATCAAAAGATGACAGATTATTTGATTGGAGGGCTGATATTAAATCCGAAAATTTATTCTTCAATCTCAACCGTTGGCGGATCAGAACAACTACGTGCATTATATAAGAATGGAGAAATGGAGATAAAGGAAATTAGGTTAAAGATATTGACTGAGCAGTTTTTGCTTTATGCAGCACACTGAGTGATATACAATGATATTTTAACTATATTATCTGCACGCTGCAAGAAGTCAAAATTATGCTGTTAATATTCTTTACCCGAAGATTAACCGAAATAAAGAATGTGAAGTGGGCTAGTGGGGGGAAAGGATTGATCAATTTTACCTAAAAACAGGCCAAAAAGAAATCAATACCATTTGATTTTTAAGTGGAAACAAAGTCAATTACTTGACTGCAAATGGTCTGATTTAAATTCGAATTGAACGGTTTAAATATTCATGAAGCACAATTCCAAAATATTTGTTTAGAAATTAACCCAAGATGCGCCGCACCGTATTGACCGGAAATTTTCTTTTATAAGGAACGAAAAATATTGTAATCATCATTAATGTAGGTTTGTGATTGAAGGAAGATGGTGATACGTCTTGCCTAGGGGTGACAAGGTTGTATGGTCTCGAGGCGGGCTCGAGATGGAAAGAGGGAGGTGTGTAAAGTGTACGGACTCTAAACTCTTAATATCTTGTGTTGTATAAGATATGTGACTCCTTCGGTTCAGGTTTGGATATTTTATAGGTCGGCCTCTTACTGTTGTTTAGTGCTGATCTGGAAGCTTGATGGTTTGGCTAATGGATCGTACGGAAGCGGTTAAAGAGATCTCATTCATATGAGTGATCTTGGATGCAGGTCGGGCCTTCCCGTGCCGGGCTATTAAGTAGAGAAGGTCTTCAGAGACCTTATTTGTGCCTCTCCGGGCCCGTCTCGTGTGATCCATTCAAAAGGTCCTGGGAAGCTTTGTTTTGATGATTCCTGGTACAGTCAGGGAGCTGACTTTTAGGGCCTGCGGCATGTGGTCCTATCAGATGGCAACAATTTTTTTTAGAAAAGTGATATTTTGAAAGAAATAATTCGATTATGGAGAGTAAGAAAAATATTTCCGCCCCCAAAAGCTAGGGTTTTGAGAGTCGTACAGGTAATAGCTGCCCCTCCCAAACTTCTCTCGGTGCTACCTACTTACTCGATTGGCCATGCATCGGAAAATTCTGCAACACGGCCTCCAATTACTCCACCTCCACTCTTCATCCATAGCCAGTACAGCCTCCTGATTACTCCATCTTTACTGCCTCCGGCCTCAGATTGCTCTCAGGACCACCTTCCCTTGCTTCGTGACGGCGTTTGGTAGCATCGATATCCTTCTTGTCTCTCTTTATCTTAAATTAGTTTACTTTCGTTTTTAGTTTTTGTTTTTTCAGTTTTTTGTTTGGATTGCTGGTTGATGACGTTGTGGTATGTTGTTGGTCCCTTCTCCTATCTCCTCCCTTCTTCCCGGCCTCTCCTCTATCTGCTCTTCCATGACTACAGTCGAATATTGATACTAGTTCCTTTCGAGCTACTTTTGAATCTAGTTCTGGTCTTGTGGTAAGTGATTGGCTATGTCACGTGCAATTTGCACTCTTCAATGCATCACTTCCAGATTTGGGTGGCTTTAGATGGCTATCTGACAACAAGAGGTATAATTTCAAAAGCTGCTTAATATGTTTTTCTTAGCGTGAATCCTCCCTTGCAATCATAAGACACAATGTTCATGGACAGTGGCATATCACATATGTTTGTTGCTATTTGTAATTGTGTTGTTCTTGTTTTTAATTTACAACTGGTATATATAACTTCAGCTATAATATTTTTCTATGAATAAAAAAATACCTACGTCCTTTTAGCCAAAAAAAAAATCTCGTTATACTTCTTTTGAATTCTCCTAATTATAATAAGATTTAATTAAACGTGTATCAAATATGTAAAAAGAAAACTGTTAAATACTACTGTACTAGAATACAAGAATAGCATGGCTTATCGTCCTTTTTAATTTTTTATGGGGATGTTGCTATTTTGAAAATTGAATGCTCAATTCAAATAAATCTATAATTTTCTATCAAATTTAGTAGTTATCACACACACTCTTAAAAAATTTCATTCAAAAAAATCTACAAATTAAGATATTTCCGTAAATGTCTAAAAGGAGAATAATTTATTTCATATATCAATAACAATTCACTGATGAACAAAAACTTATATAAATATGTAAATGTCTCACTGGCTATTTACGATAAGATATCAATAAAATTTATAATGTTTGGCTAAAGTTTGAATATTTTACTATTTCTAACCAAATTCATTCTAACTTATTATTTCTTTAATGTTACTTATTACTATTTACTTATTTATTCAATTCATGTATGGTTCTTTGTTTCCACAATTTAAAAAATCATTCAGAAAAATACATTAGATTTGTTTATTATCTAATTTATATGTAATCAAACCAAAAGCCTGAGGAAATAAATTAAAAATGTACAAACGAAAAATCAGACATGAATTCAACCAAAAAATAATAAGCAACTTTGAAGAAAGAATAATTAAATTGAATGAATTTGTTGCAAATAGTAAATATGTTGTCTATGTGAACAATATCACTCTATATAAAAGTTAGATGACAAAGTTTAGTCTAACTCTAACATAATGAATTCTATTCATATTTGAATTGAGAGCATGAATAGTTTGTGTTTTCAGTGTGATATTTTCCTATTGAATTTATTAATTGTCACCGACACATTCTTCTCAAGGCTAACTTATTAAAATTTAAGAAAAGAAAGTTTTCACAAATTAAAATTTCTTATTTACTATCAAATAGATGATAATGATTTATTTCAAATACTATACTTTAGCTTCTTTATTTTAACAATGCATCAATGCACATGACTTCTGCAAATAGGAAAGTATTATTTACTGTTAAATTTGACGTAAAAAAATAAAAGTTTTTTTGAGTTGAGCATTTAGCTCTCAAAATAGCGTGTCCTCATAAAAAAAAATAATAAGTCAAATTATTTTTGTATTTTTTTTTCAATAAGTATTTAATAAATTATATATATATATATATATATGACACAAACTCAATTAAATTACAATCATAATGAGAAAACTTAAAAAAAAAAAAAAGGTAAAATGAATGGGAAGAAAGAAACTATTTATTAATCCTCAATAATTTATTTGTTGCTCCATTTTTCAAACACTCCTTTCAATTTTTTCTAGACAGCGGTGCCCCATCTAATTTTTCTATATGCTATTAAATCTGTATTTCCGAACTCTCTCCAAATTTCCTCTAAACAGTCCAAATTTGCTACCATAAAAAAGTTGTCATGTGTATGACTCTTAATTTCCTCCTTTTTCAATATCTCGTTCAACTACCTCTCTCCTCCATCGGCGACCTCATTGAAATGATCAATGAATTAGCTGATAAGAAGACACGAAAGTTTGACTATAATACAATGAAAGTATGCGTATCGTATTTTTAATATTTTTAGCAAAAAAGCACATGTATTGAAATTGATTATTTCATTAATTTCTGTTCTGATTAAGGACATGCTCTAGAAGGAGGTATGCAAGGGAAAGGAACAGAAGAGAGGAAAACTGAGCTCAGACCAAATCTGACCTATATTGTTTACGGAATCACATCCTTGCCGAGCTCCGCAACTGCGGTTCTTTTAATCTGGTCCGTTCGTTTTGATCGGACGGACCAAATAAGATTTTGGTACGAATCTCAAAGCAAAATTAATAATGCTCCCTCCATTATCCTGAGCACTCACCGGCTAAGAGTAAACATGGGCCGTCCGATCAGCTCTGCACCGCAAAACTCTGCAAAGGATAGTCGCACTATTGTTTACTTGCTTGATAATGGTAACTTTCGGAGGTGAACGGACGGAAGAGAATGAGAGAAAATGAAATATGTATAAAAACTTAGATAAAATTTTAACAATTTTGTCACCTCCGCCGATTTGAAACGTAGAGAAGATAATATTGTTGTATGCTCTCCTCACCATCCATCCCTTTTTTTCTTTAATAAATTATTTCTGCAACACACCCTAATGTACTTATTTTGTAAGTACCTGAAAATAATGTATCATATATATAGGGTACATGTGTCCTAGATTTATTTGGCAAAATTTGGTGATGATTCTGCATATACAGTATTGAGTCTGGCTAGTATGATATCAATGTCATATGATACTAATTTCAAAACTGATTGGATAGACTTCAAATGACAAATTTAAACTGTTCAAACTGATTTATTGTACGAGTGATGTGTTTACATGTAAAATTTATATTTTTTTCGATTTAATTTAGTACCTAAGCAAGCGGTCAAAAATGTTAAAAAAAATGAATGCATTAAAATTAACTTAAAAACTCCTACATTTAACCACTTGACTTAATACTAAATAAATTCGAAAAATTATAAATTTTGTATGTAAATGCACAACTAATGAAGTAGATCGGTTTGAATTCACTGTTTGAAGCCGATTCGATAAGTTTTGGAGTTAGTGTTATATAGACCGAAATGACATTAATATCATACTAGCCAAACTCTATATTACTTCCAAATTTGGCTAAAGAAAGGTAAATTTGAGATCCACTCATGGATCCAGCAATTGACTATATTGAGTAAAGAATAAAATTACAAGGGAGTAAAAAATAGAAAAACAAACAATAAATAGAGAGGAACTGACACCAATGAGGCAATGACTCGCATGTGAAAGAATCAAAATGAAAGAACATATTGGTAATATATATATCGAGTGAGGCTATGGTACTATGCATAGCACGCATAGGAATTTTATTACACAATCTATATAGTTGATCATAATTTACTGTCTTTCAAATGAATCAAATGACGAGCTTATGATCTGGCAAATATTATCCAAGTATATATATATGCCAAAATAATTTTTGAAATGATTGTAAAAGGCTGGATGTTGTTGTTGCTCTAATTGGTGAAGAAACATGGCAGTTTGAAACACAATTTTACAACCTTTATATGTGATATTAGTTGTTGGTCCCCATCTCATCTCATTTAGGACTTAATGATAAGCTATGCTGTGTTTGTAATATATAATATTTATTTGAACCTTCTTGTAATTTGTGTAGACTATTGAAAGAATTGTGTAACTTAGTTCGCAAAGAGAGAAATCATAGACAATTGAAAATAAATTTAGTACAGTATCTTAATAATAAATTTCTTTTTTTTTCCCTTTGCATGAAATCCAACTTTGAAAATTACCTAAATACTACAGGAGATATATTTGTTCCATTTTTTGTTCTGAAAAGTGGGTTGCCCTTCTGTAAATTTCCGTTATTTTTTTAAACATCATTAAGGAATATTCATTATGTTTAGGGATATAAAACGAAGTAAATTTTGGAAATAAGGTAAATTTACCCAGAAATTAAATAAGTCTGAAAATTGGCCACTGCCCAAAGGAGCAAATTATGAGATTTGAGTCGTCAATTTCAGTCTGACACAATTCTCAAAATGGACCCTTCCTATATTTCAAATAGGCACCAAATTTATTTTGGTCTGACCAGAAATATTCTACTCTCATATACATGACGAGATACTCCCGTGATTTTTATTCCTGCCCACCATTACCTATAAATCGCCAACAATACTCACCAAATCAAAAAATATATATTTATACCCAAACCGGCGATTATATAGCTGCTCACTAATTTTTAATAGAAACCGGCCATTATATGTTTACATATCGTCTTTCTCTTATGTCATGACTATATCATACTTATAAATGTCAAAAATATAAATCTCTCGTTAAAATCATAATAAATTTAGTTGAAAAATACCAAATTGTAATAAATCAATCAACAAATTTTGTTAATTAATCGTCTTAAAAATGAGAATTTCAAACGATTTGTAACATATACATCAAAATTATATTTCAAATATTCAGAGCGAATTTGATACTTACAAATTACTCAAAAACTATACATCAACAGTCCAGATTTTAAAAAAAAAAAAAAAAACTAATTTTTCACAGAAACCGGCTCGCCGGTTTCTAATAAAAATTAGGAACCGGCTATTAAATAGCCAATTTGAGTAGTTTTGATAGAACCTGATTTTAGTGGGCAGAGTTGACAATTTATATGTAACTGTGGGCATGAATAAAAATGACGGGAGATACTCACTCCAAAGCCGCTCCTTTGTGATTGGTTGAAATTAGAAATTGGCAAGCTGGGCAAAATTTTATAGGCCGATTGAGATGGAATTTTTTTCTGGCTTTGTAAAAGACAAGGTTGAATTTGAAGGACTTAAAAAAAATGCTGAATTAAAATTTTTGCACCTTCTCAGAATCTCAGGTGGCCTGAAGCGGTCACAAGAACTGTAGAACCTTTTTTATTCGTTTTTATTTGCACCAACTAGGATTGAATGGTGATTACAGCATTTTATATTTTTATTAATAAGTGCGTTATCACTGTATGCAATAATTTTACTATATTTTTTAGAATATTTATTGCGAAAATAATACTTTTGTTTTAAGTCTTACAGATGAAATCTATCACATTGTGTGATAGGCGACTTTAATCTTGGTGTGGTAACTGGTAATGTAGCATTATTAATTTTTAAAGTAACATTTCTTGGTGCGTGATGTATTGCTGTACAGTGCAGTGCTTCCTGTTTTGTACAATCAATACAAGGAAAAGGAGAATGTGAACTTGTCTTGCATTGGTTTTTTCATCAGTGTACGAGAGCATCAAACAACATTGTACCAGACAAATAAGGTAGCTAGCTACATCTTGATTCGATCTGTTCCAACCAATTAACAGTTACCTCAACTTATCTAACAAAATTTGTTTCTTCCTTTTTTAGCTTCAACAGTAACATATTGGAAACGGGCCCACTGGCAAACAACAAAATAAATGATAATATGTACACAACTGTGGATAGTAAAAATTGCTTGGTAAATAACAAGTTAAAAACTCCAATTCCCGGAACCTGATAAAGTTTCAATTCCAATCTTGCTTCCGCTTAGCAACAATATGGGCCGAACATTGTTAACAGTTATTGGGCCTTGGTTGCAATTAAGTTTGAACAACGGGCCTAACTATTACAATTCAATCATGGAAAATATGATGCCTGAAATACAAGACCGAACATATTTAACTATGATTTTCATTCAAGAGAATAACAACGATTGAAAAACTATATTCATTAAAATAATGATAAGAGATGAAGTCTAGTGGTCAGTTGAACTCTGTACCATCCAAATTTTTGGCAAAATTCGCGCGCCAAAGATATTTGGGAAGCGGGTTAACATTTCGAATCACATTCAATAGACTATTATTATATAGAATATAAATAAAAGGATCTCAGAGAAAAAGCGAATACGCACATAAGCAATTCAAAATTAATATTTCAACCTTAACAATTCAGGCAAAGATACATCTTTCCTATTCTAACCAATCTTACACCCAATCAGACACCAGAAACAAAAATAAAAAGAACTAAATCCTAAAAAGAAAAGAAAATGATAAAAAAAAAGGGGGAATTTAATTGTCATCATCCCCAGCTGGAGCCTTGGAAGAAGAGGTCTTCTTGGGGAGGAGGAGATTGTGGATGTTAGGCATAACACCTCCATTTGCAATGGTAACTGTACCCAGCAGTTTGGAAAGCTCCTCATCATTTCTCACTGCCAGCTGGATGTGACGTGGCACAATCCTGGTCTTCTTGTTGTCCCTTGCTGCGTTTCCAGCCAACTCCAATACCTACACAATTTTTGATCCCAAAAAATCAGAAAATGAACAGAAATACTCAGTGTATGAAAGTAATTTGAACGAGTATCTATAGATTTGGTTGAATTAATTTAATCAACTATCAAATCATTAACAGAACCATCACTAATTACTACAACTCGCCAAGATATTACAAGAATGCTATAAATCTCTTCATTGTGTTAAGTTTGAGTAGTAAAAAGGACAAATAAATATAGATATATCTTAAAAATAAGCACAAATTGGTAAAAACGAAGTACCTCAGCAGCAAGATACTCAAGAACAGCGGCGAGATAGACAGGCGCACCAGCACCGACGCGCTCAGCGTACTTTCCGGTCTTCAGAAATCGAGCAATCCGACCTACGGGGAATTGTAGCCCCGCCTTGCTACTCCTGGAGGTGGCCTTGGTCACCTTGGCCGCGCCGATAGCCTTTCCTCTTCCTGCCATTGTAGATTCCTTTCTTTGAATTTCAAGAACTCGACAAGAAACGATGTACAGAAGAGAGAAATATTGATGCTCTGAGAGGGCTGTGTGATTTGGGGAACGAGGAATCGGATTTATATAGGTCAAAGAGGAAAGGGCGTTTTACAACCAATCAGGAGAGAGCACACGGATCGTTATTTTGGAGCGTTAGATCGATCCTGTTTTGACGGTTCGATTTTGCTCATTTTGCGAACGGGTGGATTTACGAGATCGTGGTTGCCCTTTAAAACGGGTCCCAGGGAGGGAGAAAAGTCGGAGAACTAATAAAGATCTAACAGGCGTCGGCATATTGGTGGGCTTTAAATGGGTTAGTCTTCGGCCCAAACTATTTTCCGTGAAAATGTAAGTAGCTAAAAACTGGCCCAAAATTGAACCTTAAATATAGCCCGCAAGTATCAGATTTTTCATTTTTGAAAATGGTCAAATTTAAATTACTGAAATCATTTTCAAACCACAATTAACAGTGTAGCATTTGCTGTTGCTATTATTTAAGGAGACAACCATCATGTTGACAGTAATAAAATTTGATCTTATTAGTTGACAACACTTTACAATACAAATTGAAGTGATGAGAATATTCTTAATTACAAAGAAATATATTTAAATTTACCAATTAGCAAACAATTCTAACTTTAGTAATTAGTTTTTCCTACCTAATATATATGCACACTGTTATATTGATCTATCATAACACCCACCTGTATTGATTTTAAGCTTGCACATCCAATTTCAGATCAATGATACACCTAACTTAGATAAAGGCACCAAAATTATGTCATACCCTTACAATCTAATCTCATATTCAACACAACCCCAACTCTCTCCACCAAACCCTAACACTTTTTATACACCTCTGCACTGGCTTCTCTCTTCAAACCATAAACTGATCATCAGCTTCCAAGTAAAATGGCATCTCAAATCAAATTTCTCCTACCTCTCTCAATTTTTGTTCTCTCTTTCTTGTACTCATCTAATGCAGAATCCTGCACTAACTACACCTTTTCTGACAATAAAGCTTATAGCTCATGTACCGATCTCCCGCATTTAGGAGCAGCACTTCATTACAACCAGGCAACCTCCTCAAATGCCATCGACATCGCCTTTCGGGCCCCACAGAGTCACTCCGGGTGGGTTGCTTGGGGATTGAATCCTAAGGGTGCATCCATGGTCGGTTCACAGGTACGATCAAGAATGAACATACCCGAATTTGGTATCATTTTTCCTTGAACTAAAATGAAATTTAGCAAAAATTTCGTCTGGAAATTTAATTTACTACAGTCAATTTCATACATTTATTTTATAATTTTGGTTCATTACAGTCAATTTCAAACATTTATCGTGTATGTTTCCCGATAAAATATAACCATAACAACCCGTACAACAATAAATTAAATTGAAAATAAAAGTTTTCCATGACCACGTATGTACCAATCTTCTCCTAGTTCATTTTTTTTAACCTTATTATACAATTTCAAACAAACAAATAACAGTTATTTCACCAGTATTAGTTCTTGATACCTTTCTCTCTGCTTTGAATTATTGATCAACAGATTATTAGTATGCCTTTTTTTTAAATCAGTTTAAAAAATTAAAAGAAACATTAAATGATGTCAGAAGCTTAAGTAATTTTAGCATCAAGTAGACACATTCAACCAAAAATCATGAAGTATGACTCTGTTTCTATGTACAGGTACTAGTCGCATTCTTTCATTCCAACGGAAGCCTTGTGGCATATCCTACACAGCTAGATAGCTATTCTCCCTCGATGGCCACCGGAGACCTGACATTCCCTGTGTCGCATGTGTCAGCAGAGTACATTAACAAAGAAATGATCATCTATGCCACCTTAAGTCTCCCTAAAGCACAGACCAAGTTCAACCATGTCTGGCAGGCTGGGAGCACAGTAGCAAGTGATGTGCCTGGGGTTCATCCTACCAGCGGCGAGAACGTACTCTCCAAAGGCACTATCGAGTTCCAGTAACTGACGTACTTCTTGCATATATATACCGTTACATTGTATCGTGGATGTGTACGCTTTTCTTTTCTAGATTGGTCGTATACATGTAGAGTACCTTTTATGTGATATGAGTTGCTGTGACCATGGAGTGGTGCCTTAGAAAATATTTGCATTTCAGTACTACATTTCGACTGTATTTAATACATACATGTATCTTTTATGAATATCTATATAAATTTGTACGTACAACTACATTTGGACTGTATTTAACACATATACATGTATCTTTTATATCTCTATATTATTTTGGTAAAGATTCCGGAAAATTTGGATGCGTGTTTGTATATTTCCATTAATTGACAATTATAGACCGCAAACAAATGTGCTGGGGCTATAAGATAACATATACTATGTGAAATTGGAAACAATTAAACGGATTTCAAAACAAAATTTAAAATAAATGAAATTTGTACTCAGACATTGAATCAACTCGGGTACGTTCTATTTCGTTATTTATTATTGTTATTTTTGAAGAAGTTCTATTTCGTTATTTGTAATAAATTTAAGTGTGCCCAGGACTTGGGAAAACTTTTGGGCCTAGACACTTGGGCTTTTCAGCGGTAAGGTCTCAAAGGCCCACATCTGTTTCAGAATTGGTACAATCCCATCCCATGCTTCAAAGTTCAAACTATTCAAAAAAAATCAAGAGGATGATCCTTGGCAGAAACATGAAAAACAGTTTTTTATATGCTCATTTTTCGTCAAATGTCTGATTGGTGTCATTTGATTCACATCAGAATTTGTATGCATTTGCTCCGAACAAAATTTAAAGTTGTTCGCACAAAATTTAATGGTGATTGGAGGAGCTAGGAATTAAATTAAAGATGTAGCAAGGAATAAAATTAAAAATGTAGCTAAGAGTATCTGTATTGATTTTTTTTTATATATATATTGGTACTTTCTATTCTGCTTTATAAAATGTAACGTAATTTACAATTTATATTTTTTTTAAACAAATCACTTTCTAACGTTTCTATTGGCTCTTTTGTTCTTTATTTCTTACATTGATAGATGCATCGTTGTTCCATAACCCAATTTATTTTGAGTCAACATGACCGGTTCATTTAGCTTTTTCAAGTAGTAACTAAGAATTAAATTAATAATGTAGCTAAGGATATCTGTATCATAGTGACAAACGAATAGTTCGGATTCGGTTCGGCAGAGTCAAAAATTCGTAATTCGAGCATAATTCGGGTATGATTTGGTACAGCAAGGAAGCAAAAAAAAAAAACCAAAAAAATCCCTAAAAAAACAAACTTTTTTCTAATTTTTTTCCACGTTTTTATCGCGAATAATTCGTGATTCGCGTTTTATTCGCAAATAAAATGTATTATAAGTTTTTTTGCGTTTAATTTGTGAATAAATCGCGTATATTGTCACTATGATCTGTATTGAAATCTTTTTTAATTTTAAAAACACGCTGTGGTTCTTATTCTATCTTTTGAGATGTAGCGTAATTTATAATTTAAAAAAATTTACAATAAAAATTACTTTCTAACTATTTATGTTAGTTCTTGTTGTGCAATTGGCATTATCAAGTATAATTGCTAGTGGAGCATAACTAGAATGTTATTAAGCTTACTAAGTCTTTGATGATTTTAACTTCAAAATTTATCGTAATAATTTCAAACGACAAATTCAAACTATTGAAATCGATCTATTTTACGAGTGACGTGTTTATATGTCAAATTTATAAAATTTCAAATTAGTCAAGTAGAAAATCAAGCAGTAAAATAACAATTATTATGATTTAAGTTCATTTTAATACGTTCACTGCTTGACTTTATACATTAAAAAATATGCAAGTTTGACATGTAAATGTATCGCTCATAAAATAGTTTGATTCAACGATTTGAATTTATTGTTTGAAATCATTCTAATTGATTTTGAAGTTAACCTCATATAAGAATTGATGAGCTTAATAACACCCTAGTTTTATTTTTACTATTGTATTATTAAATATCCAAACAACTTAACATGTATAGCCACAACAACTTCCAATTTCAAAATTTTAATTATACAATTAGAAATTCACTGGATAAATTGCCGTTGTTGATAAATATAAACGGGAGTTATAATATCTCCAAATAATATGGCAAAAACAATATTAATATCAAATTAATAATATTACTTGTACACACAAACGTCTTGCTTCGGCTGTGTATGGGGTTAAAAACAAATTTCTCTCACAATATGATAATTTTGCAGAATTTTTCTAGCTTCGAGTTATTAAGGAATTAAGAATTTGTTTAAATATTACGTAGTTTCGAATAATTTTATATTGAAATTTATCGGAATTATAAAATTTTGGTTCAATTAATTTTGTATGGAGATGTTGTTTATTCGTATATTTATTCAGGTTCTGATCAATCGGTCTTTAATTTTATAAAGGCTGTACTGAATTATAAAGTCAAATTTATTGGAGGAATTGTTTTAATTAATGAGATACAATAAAATATACACTAAAAAAGGGAGACTATAATAACATGCATATTAAGGTTGGACCTGTATCTTTTATTTTTAAAGTTAAAACAATTAATTGGAGCTTTTATCATGATCTCTATATGAAAACTAATATAGATATCAAATTGTATATTTTTAAAAAAATATTTTTTACTTTTTTAAATAGATAAAAAATACTATTTTTTGAATAGTACACAACAATATTTAAATCAAATAATTTCCTCTCTATTTAAAAGAAATAAAAATTCTAACAAAAATATAATTTGATTTCTAAGTAAAATGTTTACTTAAAGGCGGATTGACCAATTAATGTCTCAATAATATTTAGATAAAGTAATTTCCTATCTATTTAAAAGAAATAAAAAATTCTAACAAAAATATAATTTGATTTCTATGTAAGATGTATACTTGAAGGCGGATTGACTTGACCAATGTCTGTCGGTAATATAAATAAATATTATCGTAGAATAAAATATTCGGCGAAGTGGCATACGTGGCACGCCTATAATTAATAAATTAATTCATCAAGTAAAAAAGAAATGAAAACAAAAATCTATTCATTCCTGCAATCTTTAAAAAGCCTGGTCCCGATAGAAAGAAGCAGCTTGACCGTATCCATACCATTGAAATTAACAATGGAGAAGAAGGAGACCATGGTGCTTTATCCCGGCATGGGCGCCGGCCACCTAGCTCCGACGATGGTGCTCGCAAAAAGATTAACTCGACACGGTTTTTCAGTAACGATTGTCACGACTGATCCCCGTCATCAACCCGGCTCCATTAACCCAAGCACATCAGATATCTCCTCTCCCAATCCTTTGATTTCTTTTCATGCACTGCCGGTAGTTTCATGCGCTCCGGCCAAGAACAAGCACCCCATCTGTTTCAAGTACGACATCATTCGGGAATACAATCCGAAACTCCTCGAATTCTTGACTTCGCTCTCCATGACAGTGACAATTCGTGCAATAGTCCTAGATTTTTTTCATGCCGATGCAATTGGCGTAGCTCGAGAGCTTGAGATCCCGGTGTATCTTTTAATGACATCAGGTGCCTCTATTTTAGCAGTATTCCTTCATCTTCCTGTTTTGCACTATTCAATTGAAAAATCTTTCAAGGATATGGGAGACATCCCGATAAATGTCCCCGGTGTTCCTCCAATACCGGCCTATGATATGCCGGTGTCGGTTTATGACCGAGAGAGTGAGATGTATAAAGGCCGCATAAGGAACTATGAACAAATGATTGAAGTCGATGGGATCCTCATAAATACCTTTGAAGCACTGGAACCGAGAGCTGTGACAGCATTGAAAGAAGGGAAGTGTGTGCCCGGCCACCGGACACCTCCAGTCTATTGTGTCGGTCCATTGATAGCTGGTAATGATGAACAGAAAGAAAGCCGGGGAAGGCACGAGTGTCTTTCCTGGCTAGACTTGCAGCCTAAGAGGAGCGTCGTCTTCCTCTGTTTTGGCAGTTCCGGTGCTTTTACACCCGAACAGATCAACGAAATTGCTGTCGGATTAGAAAACAGTGATCATAGATTTCTGTGGGTAGTGTGTATCAGGAATGATGTAAAAAACATCTTCGAGCCACGCAGTGAGCCCAACTTAAATTCATTGTTACCCGAAGGATTCCAAGCCCGGACCCAAGATCGGGGAATCATTGTCAAGTCGTGGGCCCCACAAATTGAGGTGCTGAACCATGAGTCAATCGGTGGTTTTGTGAGTCACTGCGGTTGGAACTCAACACTAGAGGCAATGTTAGCCGGTGTACCGATGATATGCTGGCCAATGTACGCCGAGCAAACATTAAACAAGGTGTTGTTGGTTGAGGAATTGAAGGTAGGAGTGGCGATGAACGGGTACGACAAGGAACTGGTGAGCGCCGAGGAAGTAGAGGCGAAAGTGAGATACTTGATGCAATCGGAAGGTGGCGAGGCAATGAGAGAGCGAATGATGGCTTTCAAGGAGAAGGCCGTTCAGGCATTGGCTGAAGGCGGGTCGTCAGGTGAGGAATTGGAGGCGTTACTGAGAGATTTCAGAAACGCAAAGAAACTGACAGCAGTAGCATGGAACTGAGAATGAATTCATCTACTAGTTTTTTTTGTTTTCAAACAGTAACAATGTGGCTCTTGTATCTTGTGTCACTTGGACGCGACCTCCAATTCGATCGGAATTAGATCCCTTTATTATCACCTCCAAATTGTGCAATAAAAGGATGAGAATTTTAATCTGAACCGTTCATCTAGTTCTGATAATAAACCGTCTCATAAAAAATGAGACAATTAAATTACATTTTGGTGAATTTATGCTCGGTTTTTTTTACTCATATAAGGCTCTTGAATTCATATCTTAAAATTTGAATTGATATGTGAAAAATCCGGGTCGTTTAATTTAAAAAAAATGAATCGCAAATCTTTTCTGTTAATACTATCATGTGAATTTCGAATAAGCTCCGTACTGAATAAAAGTGCCGATTCATGCTCTTCAATTGCCAAATCCTCTAAAAATTGCTTCATCAATTTTGGGGACGAAATAGCCGATTAGTTCCTCTGACAGGTGGATTCATCTTGTAATACATCTCTCTCATCAAAGACGAGGTTAGGGGTGTTCATTGGGTCCGGTTTAATCGGTTTTGGCCCGAATCGAATTAGATCGGTTCAAACGGTTCAGTTTTTTTTTTGTTTGATGGTTCAGATCGGTTTGTTTTTTAAAACCATTAAGCTGAATCATTTGGTCCAAACTAATTTGGTTCGGTTCAAACCGACTAAATCGAACCCAATGAACACCCCTACTCATGAGCGCGGAGAGAGAGAAACTGAAAATGAGTTAAAAATTGGTTTCGGATAGTGCGAATATCTGATTTATTTACCGATCTGAATTATTATCCGTATTCAAATCCGGATTAATTTGTCCATCTTAATAAATTATCTAAATTCGCATCTGGAACTATCTGCTATATTTAAATTCGGATATAATTTGCATTCGGATTCGGCTCCATTTTTGTAATCAGATTCGGAATGGATATCAATCGGATAATATCCATTTACAGCCCTAGATCGAGTGCAAATTTTAGGGGTGTAAACGGATAATGTTATCTAGATCCAAATCCGAAAAATAGTGAACTCGGATATTTGGATGCGGATACAGTTATATATGAATCCGATATTTTATTTAGTTTGGATATGCGGATCCAATAAATTTCAACTGGGCCCAGCCACCTGTTACAGTAAACTTTCGATATTGACTAGATACTGATACAAGTACTATACGTCTATACAGTACTGGTCCAAGCGGGTGCTATCATGGTACTCAGAAGCAGATGGCAATAAATGCATAGAATTAACATAAATGACTTATACTTTAGCCCGGTTTGAGCTTTTCGACTAACCAGTTTTTGGTAACTCAAGCAAACCAAAAACAAGCAAGATAAAAATAATATACAGTAATGCGATAATGGTATGGAAGTAATCTGCGCTAGCACTTTGATTATCCTTACAAATTTGGGTTAATGAATCCAATAGATTAGGATATACCCAGAATATACAATTACATGAAACCCATCTCAAACAAGTCTAGCTCTCCTGCCCCTTTCAATTTAAACATTGAACTATACCATTACAATTAACAAACTCTAACAAAGAAAACTTTGTTTCCACATAAAAATTAAGCTCAACAACACCTACAATCTGGTATGGTTAGAAAATACTGAGACATTGCTTTCCGGAAACGCTTCTTGTATTGGCTTGGATGTATAATGGTAGGTGGTATATTTTTGGGGCCACCTAATATACCAGAGGCCTTGACCAATGTCTCAAACAGCTTATCCCAAGTATACTGCCTCATGAAATCTATTATTCCAACCACAAGCTCCTTCTGTTCTTCGTCTATCCCGACAAGAAGGGAATAGTCCATTACAACCACCGACTATCAAAGAAAATATGAAATAATGTATGAATAAAATTTTCATTAAAAGTAATAATTTATTTCTAATGGAAAAGGCAAAAAGTCTCTCTTTCAATATTTCATACTAACAGAAATTAAGGTAAAATCCAACAAATAACTGATTTATCTTAAGGTCCTTAGTAAAAGCAGATTAGCATTGATTATGTGTGCATAAAAGGATCAAAGTCTTATATGGGTAGAGTGCTTAGCATTCAGTTATTTATTTACCTATCTTTGATTAGTTGTTTCATAAGACATCATCACTTACAGCAAGAAAAGAAGTATCATTCCATATGGCTCTCTCCAGTTGTAGTTTTGCATCGCTTCTAAGTAAAATGGGCTCTCTCTTGAGAGCTTCTAGGAGGTTCTCGTCCAATAAGACCTTGTTTTCTCCAGACGTGTCAGAATTGTAACGGGAACGAAGTGAGCCTTTTAAATCATAAACCCGTGATATGTTTCGCTTGAAGAATATATTCTCCATTACCATTAAATCCATTTTCCATTCTCTCCCACCTCTCATGTTCTTTGCACTTACCTAAAATACAGAAAAATTTAGTGACACTGATAGAAGATACTAAGATAAAAGTATCAGTATCGCAAAAGATACTAAAACAAAAGTAATACTACCCAGTTCAGTGCATTTCTCCTAGAAGAACTGCATGAAAGTAACTAAACAAAAACAAAATACTTTACATCTTGTAAAATAAGGTCCATCTATATGAATAATTGATAATTGTCAGAAAAATACGCAAATTCTTGTACAAAATAAAATTGATGGGAGTAACGTATGTGTTGGATGTTGCAACTGCAAGTATGGAGTTAGGTTGAAGAAGATCCCAAAGATCTATTTCAACACACGTTTTTCTTATTATTCATGTAAAGTTAAAACAATGAGAGGGATAATTTATGCATCTTTTAAAACAAATGGAAAATATAGGATGAAAAGGATTTTCATGATATCTAGAAGCATGTGCCATAACTTGGAAATTTACAAAATTGGTCCCTGAAATTACAGTAAACTACATATTCTTATTCATTTGCATGACTAAAAGCATTATTTTCGCTGACAAGGACCAATTGGTTCATCTATAGTAGTTGTCCAGAAGCTAGTTTACTTCGGTTCAGCAGAAAAGAATGTTGGTTTAGAATGAAAAAAAAGGAGAAAGTGGACATTGCTTTTAATCTTTTAAAAAGAGTCTGGGTCAGAAGGGTTCATAGAACAGAACGGGTCCAATCTGGTGCAATCGGACGCTGAGGGGCTGTTTTGGTTGTTTGGGGAAAATATGGGGAACAATACCTGGATTTTCTTATCATATGTAAAAAGCTTCTCTAGCAGGACACCAAAGATTACATTTGACATTTTGCAGTAGTACACTAAGAATCTAACCCAAAGTATTTTCAAGACAAAAAGGCTTCACCTGATAAATACCGAGGATTTTTGCCAAGCAAGTGGGGCTGCCAGAAACCAACGACACATTCATGTAGCTGAAATACTTTGGCGCAAACTCCTCAAATGACTCCAGCTCAGTTTTTGTCACCTGCTTCACAACAAACCTTTCATCAAGTGTCTTTGCGAAATACACATTGCTCTTTCCACCTTTTGCATTCCACCTCTTGCAACGGCACAATGACCGCACATAATTCAACTCGGCCTCACCACACTTCCCTCTGAGATCTTCAAATTCCTTTGCAAAATAACACGTTACAGAGAACTTGGCTTTGTCACCTGGAAGGGCATTTTCATTTTCAAATGAAACCCTAGCATGGGTCTCCTCAGCTTCCACAGGGGCTAAGGTTAATGCATGAGATATGATGCTAGTTGGTTCATCATCATACACAACAACTGTCACGTCACTGTACTGAGCTTGTGGTAGCAGCAAGCGGGCCCTGTCAGCTCTGATGTTAGAAAGACTGGTGGTATAGATGGGGGAACATGTGATTAATATGTTTGAATTTTCTAATTCTCCCGGGGTTCTGAGAGAAAGGACCCACTTCATGTTCGGGAAATCCCCAAAGGAGTCCACAGATTTGACATGAACTGAATTTAGAGTGTCTGAGGTGGGTCCCTCAAAGACCCTTTGCCGGAGGCCTAAAGATGAGTTGAAAGAATGGACTTGAACTGGGGTGATGGCCTTTCTAATGGGACACACTGAACCCGTTTTGGATTCTGCCCGGCTAGACCCAATCCATGCTGAATCAATCCTATCCGACATTGTTGCAATATAAAAGAAGAGCATAAAAAAAATTTGGACCAGTTTTGGTGGCTCTTGAAGCATGACGTTTTCAAACATTTAACTTTTCATAAGATAAAGGGGTTCTTCTTTTTTTAAATTTGGCATGACATTTTTGGCAATTCCTAATGAGCAGGTTTGAATTGGGCATAGCTTTCATTTGAAGGTACTTTGGGAAGTTTCAACTTCTTTAGGTGGAAACGGTTTCTCTCAAAACAGGAACAAAATCACAATCACTTTGTTTTCTAGCTTCAATCTGAGAATCGGTCTGCTAGAGGGCTGTGTATGTAGGCAACATACCAAAAAGTAGCGGTAAAGCTTGGAGAATCGGGACTGAAGGTTGCGATTGTCGATTGAGAGAGAGGCACTGTCGGCTGTGCTTTCTCAGTTCTCTGACTCGTGTCCGAGCCCACTGTCAGCAGCGCCGATTGTCGGTTGAGAGAGGCACACTGTCGGTTGTTCTTTCTCAATTCTATGTGTAACTTCTGAAAAAACTGAGAGAAAAAAAGGAGGAGAGAGTTTCAGAACTTGAAAGCGGAAAGAGGAGATGAAAAAAACGAAGAGAGACGGTGGTAGAAAGTTCAGAAGAGTCGTAGAGGGTGAAAAATCGGAATCGCATCCTCTGCGGAGTTTTTACCTGCGGAGCTGTCCGCAGGTGCGGTTCTTTTAATCTGGGCCGTTCGTTTTGATCGGACGGATCAAAAAAAGATTATAGCACGAATGTCAAAGCAAAATTAATACTGCCCCTCCATCTCGAGCACTCACCGGCTGAATATTAAATATGGACCGTCCGATCAAAACTAACGGTCCAGATTAAAAGAACCGCACAGCTCCGCAGGTAAAAACTCCGCAGAGGATGCGCTCCCCGTAGATAGATACATCTCAGAGGATATGCACTCATCAAGTATGATAGGATAAGTTTACTGTGGCTGTTTCGGGTAGATGTTATTTGTTTCATAGCGTATAGTGACTCAACACATGATTTCAAAATCATTCGGTTGACGAGTTACACAGTTCATATTCCACAGAGAATCTAAAACATCTCCATAATGCGACACCTGTCACTGACGAAAGGAGTCAATTCCAGAACGTGCTGGAGCAATTCCTCCAACATACCACCTAAAGTAATTTACAATTTGAATTTTAATCCGGACCGTCAGATCTGTTTTGACACTAATATTAAAGGATTCCAGTACGTTCGATTGCTCCGGATTCTGATCGAACGATCCTAAGAAAAGCTCAAAATTTGAGTTACTTCGAAGGATCCGGACTCGTCTAGAACCCCCTCGCTTAGTCGCTTATCCCTTCCAACGGTAAAGCCCCTCGCTCCAGAGCACAGATCGAGAAAACCGAACGACTGAGAGAGAGATGGGATCATTCGAGAGGTATCGTTACATTGGATGGAAGCGGTTCACCGAGGATGAGGATCGACCGGAGAAGCCACGCCCGTACGGTCTGACAGAGATGCGAAGCCCTGATTACCTCTTCCTCCGCCATGGCTCTCTCCAGGTCTCTTTTATTTTTTTAATTACCTCTAATAATACTGTACTGCTTACTATTATATATGTTAAGTATTGTTTGCAATGCGTGCCAAATTGGTTCTCTTTGCAAATGTGGCAAAACATAACGTGGAATTTGTAAAGAAACCATTAACGTTAAATGCAACTGGTTTTTTATTTTCTTTTTGACTGATATGAAGCCCGAGTCCCTTGCTTATCTGCATGAAATCCAATAGAAAATCACTTGAGTTTATGGTTCTTGCCATCATTTGAGTCCTTAATTATACTAAAGAAACAAATGCTGTAACCTTTAATTGGCTAACTGTATAATTAAAGGATGTAAAATTTAGTTACAGGATAAAGAAACAATGGCTGTAAACTGTAACTGGTTTAACTCTATAATTACAGGATGTAATGGACTCTATTGGGGAGTTTGTGGATGGGTTAAAGTTCTCAGGTGGGTCCCACAGCCTGACACCAAGCTCGGTGGTAAAGGAAATAACTGACCTCGCACATAGGCACAACATGTATGTCAGCTCTGGCGATTGGTCAGAGCACTTACTTCGTGCTGGCCCTGCCTCTTTCAAAAATTACTTGGAGGTGTGTTAGAAAAACCCCCATGATTAACTTAGAGCATTCTTTATGTTAATAATATGAATCTCTAATCCAATAGCACCCAATAATTGTTTGAATATGCAAAAATTGGATTAATTGTTCAAAGGTCATGGATGGGGTATCTTCGTCCAAATGAAATATATTATTCCATTTTTTGTCCCTGACAATATAAAAGTGGACACTTAGCAGGTGCCAAAATTTTTGTATGAACTCCTGAAAATATAGACAATGATCATGGATTTTACAAAAGTATGTTTAAAATAGGTTCCTCTGAATTATTGTGTTGCAACATTCGAGCAGATTCTAACAAAACTTCACAGGGATGGAGGATTGAATCAATAAAATGAGTACAATAACATGAAGTGTTGTTCCAGGAATGCAGGAATGTAGGATTCGATACAATTGAATTAAATACTATGTCACTGAAGCTGCCAGAGGAAGCACTCTTGAGATTTGTGCGACTAATAAAGAGCTTTGGACTGAAGGCTAGGCCTGTATTTGCAGTGAATTTTGACAGTATTGACATTCCTGCCCCTGGTGACAGAGCATTTGGTGCTTACATTGCACCAGTTCAACGAAGCTCAGGTGATTAGCTCCAATCTTTCCTGTAATCCTTATGAGAGAAGCACCTGATATTTTCCTAATATGACGCAATGGAACCTGCATTATTAATATCACATTTTCTCCATTGTGTCAGCTTCATATGAACATCAAATTTCCAGTAAAATCATCACTATCCTTAATTTAAAATGGTTTGCTATAATTTTTTTTAAAAGATAGACATGTAATGAAACCCTTATGAAGACTCCAGTTGGGTTTCATTTCTAGCCTACCTCCAACTTGTTTGGGGCTAAAGGCTTTGTTGTTGTTGTTGAAAATATAGGCATGGTAGAGCTCATATAATCCGGCAAGTCAATCTGATTTACTGTTGCATTAATTATTGAATTTTTTTTTACTGTTAGGACTTTTTATTCTGTAGAAAGCAGTCACGAAAGGGCCGACAACACCACACTTTAATTTGTAGTTGTTTGATGGGATATTGATTATTAAATTTTTTTAACTCGAAATTTGTAGAAAAAGTGGAAGATGTGGATTTGTTAATAAGAAAGGCAGAGAGATGCTTGGATGCTGGTGCAGACATGATTGCTATAGATGCTGATGATGTGTGCATGTATCCTGACTCTCTTCGGGCTGACATCATTGCAAAGATCATAGGTCGTTTGGGCCTTGAGAAAACCATGTTTGAGGCATCTGATGCTAGAACTTCCGAGTGGTTTGTCAAACGATATGGACCTAGGGTATGTTCCTTTTCTTGGTATTGAGCAGTAAGTACCTGTTGAAAATTCCTGGATGGTATTTGAAGAACAATAGTACCAATTAAACCCCCTGGTTTAAGGGGTTATATGGAAAGGGGAACAAATTTAACCCCAGAATAATGAATAATTCTGTCAAATTCACAACAATTTTTTTTTAGTATGCAGAAAGTTCCAACACCTTTTTAGTGCAAATGACACTCAACCATTCCAATGAAGGTGAAGTTGTAAAAGAATGTCAAAGCTCGTAACACTTTCTAAAATAAAATGGGTCATGGCTTCTAAATTAGTTATAAGCTTGATTACCTTGATTAGAATATTATTTGTGTCAAGAAAATGTGACTTTTAGGATTGTAGGCAAATTTGTCAACAAGCTGTGAAATATACAATTGTTCATTACTCTAAAATGGGGAAAGACATTTCAAAATGATAAAAGACTTCAGCGATTTGTCAACAAGCTATGTTGCAAAACGGGAGTTAATGCACAAATAAAACATTGGATATCTTTTGTAAAAGACCTGAAAAAAAAGAAGTGTATGTCAATGTTGATACCTACTGGCACCAGAGTTGTTCTAATAAAATTGTTTGTTTGATTGATAGGTGAACCTATTTGTGGACCACTCGGAGGTAATGAATCTGGAGCGGCTGCGCTCTCCGTTCTTCCATGTGTAGTACCCGTTGTGTATTAATATATGTATGTGTGTGTATTGTATTCATGTGATGGTGTGTTTCTTCAATGCTGTTGGGAGGAAATTTGTCAAGTAATCGGTGGAATGTTGGACTGTTTTTAAGAAAATAAATGATAATATGAGTGGTGTGTGCTGAATGTAGTTTTTCTTAATAATATACATCTCAATGTTCATGATAGTGTTTTTTATGAAGGATTATTTGGAGTAAAGGTTGGATGTCAAGCCACTCAACTCTTTACAAAGGATTTACGTTTTTTATAATTTTTGGGTTCTTAGATGCTTTGAGGGAGACTTCTTTTCTGAATCTTAAAACAGCACGATTTTCAAAACAAAATTAACCGTTCGATCTATGCCAACACTCTATGCACTGGATCCGAATCCACTGTAAAAAAGCATCTTCATGTTGCAGTCATTCAGGCTGGATCTCTGTCAAGTGGGAAACAAAAATTTATTTTAAGAACTCCGAATATTATGATTGGTTTTGCTATTTGCATTTTCTTTCCAAAAGTAATTCAAAAATGTATTAACCATGTATTATAAGCAAATAAAGACGCGCAACCTTCAGATGCTTATAATAGGATAACTCGAAAGCAATGATCAAGTAAAGAAAGGACCTATTTAAACACGGAAAATTATTATTTTTTAAACTCTGTGCAATTTCAATATAAGAAACCTTTTAAAAAAAAATTCAAATTTAAAATTGAAGTTAAGATCTTAAACAGAAGTTATGTGCAGAGAGAGCTTTGGAAATGCTCACTTAAATGGAGATAAAATTGAAATAAAACACAATGCTGACAACCAAAAGAGTTTGAAAACAACAAGCTGTCTTTTCATATCCATCTTTCTATGCCGGTGCAACGGTGACACATCAATTATGAAACTGTTTCATTTTAATGGAGCAGGTAGCTCTCTAGCTACCTTCTTTCCAGAAAGATGTATTTCCGAAACCGACCCAAAAGATGTTTTTGTTTTTGTTTTTGCAACATGTAATAACAAACTTCAATTATTTGGAACTCAAATCCCGAGTTTTTTATGAGGTAGTGCAGCCAATTAGTTTTGTACAATTACATCACTACATTTTTCTTGAAGTTATGGTGGCACACAATTCATTCATTAATTCAAATTCAAAATACAATATGAAAGTAAAAATCTTTAGAGAATTTCATAAGATACTGGGGGAATTGTTAGATGATGTGGTGCAGTTATTACACCGCTACGCTGAACTGTTGGAAGAAGTTTAACTAGCTAATAATACTGTAGTTTCTTTCACATTTAGTTTTACTTTCTTAGACTACTTTTCTTGTTTTACTGCTTTGGTTTTCTTTCTTTCTTTCTTTTTAAGCTCAAATATGTTTGAGCTCCTTTTGTTTATTTAGGCATGCAGCTACAAAATATTTTTGTAACCGCATTTATCAATCAAATATGGGAATGACCTTTATTTTTCCTCAAAAAAAATATGAAAGTAAAAATACAAATAAGGTTGTAGGCAATGGAAAAGCTAAAGACAATTTCAGTAGTAATATAAAATATTTGCAACTTAATTTATTCATGAAAGAAATAGAAAATAACAACATGTCAATATACTAATTAACCAACAATTACAGCACACAACAAATAAAATGGAAACACTAACTAGTCAACCTCACAAAATGAAAAACAAAGAATAGAAGGAAAAACAGAGAATTACACTTTATTAGACACTTGACAATGCCCACATTACACAAATCAAGCTCAATTGAACAAACAATCCTTGTTAATTACTTAATAATTAACAACATGACAATTCTTCCGCACCTGGCCTTCATACCCGGTCAATGGCGAAATGTTACCCATTTTTACCATCGATTTTGCAAAATGCTCAAGGAAAATCTTTTCGTTCTCGGCATAGAGCTTAACTAAGGCCATGGTATCAGGGCTCTTTGTAAAGAGAATTTGGTCTGAGCTGAGCAGCCCTGTTCCATATAAAATGTTCTTGTAGTACAAGTTGTCAAACTTGGTGGGGCTCACCTTATCGAGCGGGAAGAGGTTGTTGTCACCACCTGACCTCGGGCAGCCCCCACGCAACTTTGCAGCGAATGATTCCTCAAGGGTGCTATCGGCCAGACCATTGCCGGTCTGGTTGTACAGCCTCTGCCGAAAGCTGGTGCACCGTGACAGCCCGATTGTGTGGCCACCTGTTCAATTTATCAAATACCAATTGTTATTTCTTTATTGCCCTTCCTTTGTGGAAAACTCTTGCGTGACATACAAGCATTCAGCGTTCTGTTGTTAATTCTTTCTAATTTGTCCTGAAATTGGGCATTTGGGTTTGAACATCTGATTTGTTCACATTTTTGTCATGTCAAGTATGCTTATAAATGAACCTGAAAGGATCTCAATTAGGCATGATATCATGTTAAATAGATTTCTGCGCTTCAGGCAACTATTTTCTCCTAAAAGGATGACGAATCATGAATCTATGAAATAATGTATTGGTTGATCGAGGTGAACATTTTCTATTTAAAGTTAGAAAAAAAAAATACACAGTATGAGGTATTATTAAGATTTAACCCATAATTTCTTAAACAGGATTTTACCTGAGAGCGCAACAAGATCGACAAGGTCGAGGTGTTGCAGCTTGAACTTGGTAATAATGGTGGGGAGAGTGTCATTCGGAGCGGGTATCATGTGGTTGGATCCGCTAATGCTCGCACCCAATGAGTCTCTCCTTCCTAGTGGGACCTCCCAGTAAGGCCCCCCTGCCTGTAAAAATTCCAATTCAAAAAACAACAATTCAGTACATTTTCTCTTAATTAAGAGAATTAGGATGTATTATGTTGAATATATACATATTATGTAATGATGACCCAACCCAAGTACTTATTAGTTTGTCAGCAAATCAGTAGACAAAATTACTGAACTAACCAGAACAGTAGAGTCTCTTGCGGCAAGAGTTACGATGTCAGCGCAAGAGACAGTCTGAGGGCATGCTCTCTCAAGAGCCGCCTTGATTTCATCGATGACTTCGAAACCTCTCAGGGAGTTCTTGTTCGGATTCGATCCTTTCTCGCTAATTATATTCTTGCTGCTGTCCAGTAACACCGATGCATCACATCCCTAAACATGCCAAAAATTTAACAATGTTTTAATTAGCAAATTTCTTCATACATTTCAAACTTTGTCCTCTTAGTTTCCTTATAACAAAAACATTTCAATATATATGAAGACACAAGTGGAATAAAGAGTACACACATGTTCTATGAAAATGACATGTAATGTGTAAAAATTAAATAAAAACAAAAAAAAAAGGTTGTACTGACAACCTTGACAAAGCAGTCATGAAAATGCAGCCTGAGAAGGGAGGCAGCCATCCTGGCCTCCTTGGCAACTGCCTGTGCCACTATTGACTGCACGATCTCTTTCGCTTTCGGGCACGATTTGTCGTAGAACTGCGGGAACAGGTATCCTCCTCCCATGCACAATGGACTCATGAGGACAAGAATAGAAACCACCACAATGCATCTCCCTAGTTGAATAGCCATTAGCTATTAGTGTGTGTTGTGTGTGTGGGTCTGTATTAGATAGAGAGAAAGAGAGGTGAGTTTTGTGGTGTTAAAGGATAAGTGGCAGGGGATATATATAGGGGGGAAGAGATTAAAGTTGAATGATAGATTAATATGTATTGCCTTGAGTAAGAGAAAATTAATTAAATGTGAGAAATATAAAAAGAGATGTGAAAATGTAGAAGAATGTATAAGAGCAGAGTTGTTGGTCGCTTTAGCTTTACTTCTACTATATTTTATTAATTCCGGTTCTTTTCATTTCTCAGATATTAAATTATGAAGTGCACGCCTTACACCTGGTCAAAAGAAATATACTCACTATATTGTGAAGTTTCCTATATATTTGGTATATTTGTATTAACATCGTAGGTATTAGTACCAGAGAGGTGGTACCAGGTACAATCAACTTCGTATTGTTTTTCATTTAAATGAAAATCAGTGACAATGCCCACTTCTTTTAAAAAAAAAAATCATGGTAGATATTGCTTCGAATTTAGATTCAGTCAAGTATCTAACCTGATAGAATAAGATCTGGACAATTTATTTCAGTCTGACACGAATCTCAAAAACACCCGAGCAGGCCCGAAGAAATCGCTCAGCTGAAATTTTGTCAGATAGGTACGGTACCTAAGGGATACCCTTCTGCATTACTTCTTCCAGAGAAAAGTGATGCAATCAAAAGTTCATTAGTGCAAAAATGGTATTTAAAATATGTTACCTTCACATTTTGAGATGCTTAAAGGTATCATCTCACTGTTTGCAAAATTAATTTTTAATTCTAATAAATTTTCAAATCTGATTAATTTGATACAAGAAGTTTTAGTATCTTATCATCTGCTTGAATGAATGAATAATAATGTATCATTTGCAAAATATAAATTAAGAATATTACCCAAATCTTGTACTGAGGGGAAACAGAGTTGGAATCACAAGACATGATGAAGTGCATATTATTACATTTTCATTATTTTAATTTCAATTGTAATTTGTAAAGATACACTATTGGAGCAATCACTGTCAGAACTGAGTTCAAGACAAAAAAGAAGAAGAGAGAGACCCATGCGTGCGTGCCAGTTGCCGAAAGCCCCAAAGCAATTATTGTAAAATTGAATTCACCTTGTTCGGATGGAGAGCAGAGGAAGAGAGGGAGGTGAAGAATAAAAGGGAACGTAATGGAATATAAAGAAAGATTAATATATTTAATTTTTTTATGTTTGAATAATTAATGAAGGAAAATAAATTTAATTTTATTTTTTATTTTATTTTTTGTGGTTAATTAAAATTTAGAAAGTTAATGAAAAATTCAGTAACGATTGTAGATTTGTGACAAAGAAACTTGAATGAAAATTATATATGTAATATATAGAGCTGGATATTTGTGTCATTTTTATCTGAAAATATTTGTAACGATTTTTTTTTCATCCGTTATATTCTAAATTGGAAGGAAAATAGATTTCATTAATTATAATTATACAATGTTAAACCTTTAACTTCATGTATCCTTCACCTCCAATATAATTTTATCAACCAAATACGATTCGAAGAAAACTTTATTTTCTTTCCATCCCTTCCCTTCCGCTACTCTCCATCCAAACAAGGTGTCAAGTTACTTTTCCTTGATTATTATTACTTTCATTACCAACTCTCTCTTTTTTTCTTTTCCTGCTGACTGCATTTACTTTTTGTCTGAACTTTTTTTATATATAGGTCCGTTAACTCCATTTGTACTTTGATTAGCGGTTTATTTTTTTGTAGGTAAAAAACATAATAGCCTTTTATTTGCACTATTTCTTTTGGATAAAGAATATAAGCTTTTTATGTCTTCATACTTTCTTTTAATTCAATTAACGATTATCAAATTATTATCTCATTTAATAAAATAAAAAATTTAGAAAATATTATAATTAAGTTTTAAAAGACAGTATACTAAAAGAAATTAGGCCCTACATCATTTGCAATAAATAAATAAAATATAACACCATTAAATTCATCTTAAGTCCCAATTTCAGCCTCACCAACAAAATTATATTTGTTTCTTTTTTTTTTTTGGGAAAAACTTATTTTTTTTTTCTTTCATAAAATCCAACACCCCTCCACACAAATATAATCCTATTTTTGAGTCGATTTAAATACATCTCACCACAATTTAATTTGTCACCAAACATTATAGAGAAAAAAACATTGAAAGACAAACGTACATTAAATTGGATTGCTAAGACAATCCAAATGTCTTAAAAAAATAATGCAAGTCCAAAAATCAGTAATTGATGCCGTTATTTTGATTACTTGTATCAGTGTTGTAAATAACAGTATGTGCTCGTTGGATAAACAAGGTATTGCCAAGCTATTAATAGAAAATAATCGGAAATAATCGGGTGTTATAGTTAAACCATAACACTGCTTGTTATAGTTAAACCAGTGCAGCATTAGTTGTGTCAAGCGTTTAACTATAACAATGCTTGTTATAGTTAAACAAGTGCAGCATTAATTGTTTATTCAATTTGAAAATATATTGTAAAGAAGGACATAGGGAAAAAAAGATCGAGAACTATGACCTAGGACCTAGGTCAAATTGGACTAGCTAGGAGTAACCAAGTGGCCAACTGCTTACGCTCAATTGGGCCCCACATGTCTGTTGGCCACAACGAGGCAAAGTTTGGCTGCAAGAAAGATAAATTTATATAGATGATAGAGTTTTACATAAGTAAATTGGATAAATTTTGCAGAATTACACTAAATTTTGTCATTTGTTACGAAGTTGTCACTCAATTTTTTTTAGTCACTCAACTTTGTTATTTGTTATAATTAAGTTATTTTATACTTTTCCGTCCAAAATACTAACGGAAAATGCGCATTCCGTTAGTATTTTTGGACGAGGATATTCCGTTAATATTTCGTAGAATGGGAATATTCCGTTAAAATTTTGGATAGAAAAAATATAGAGTGACTTAATTGAGACATATGACAAAGTTGAATGACTACAAATGAACAAATTAAATTTGAGTGACCAATTCGTGATAAATGACAAAGTTTGGTGATCTCCAGCAAAATTTATCCTAGAAAACTAGACGTTATCTAATTTTATTTTTATTGGGAGTAAATTATCAAAGAAATATTACCCACAATATTATTGTTCAGAGGAAAAACTATTGAGCAATGCTCTTCTAAATCATAATTGAGTTTGAAATTTTGCAATCAATTTTCTGTTAAAAAGTTTCCTTATCTATTTTGTTATGAGTCAATTCTCTATTCCACAGAGATGATAAAATATAGAAATCAGACTTTTTTAAGAAATGAAATTGCCACATTTATTGATATTTTTTTCTACTTCACCACTATTTTAATTTTTCATCTTTAACCGAATATAACTAAAATACTATGAAACAAAAATATATTCTAAATTCCAATTTTTCTCTATTCTTTCACAATTCCACCAATAATTTTAAAAGAAGCCAAGTCATAATATATACAAAAAAAAAAAAAAAACATTTTTAAAGATAAGTATGAGAGGTGTAGGCCCTTAACTATTACGCACAGTAAACGACTAGCATGAATTTGCGTAACGAAAGTTCCAAGCAAGAGATATGAAATATGAAGGCTCATAAAAAGACAGGAAAGCTTCACCTGCTAAAGGCAAAGGAAACCAAATGATGAGAGGCATGACCACCTAAACCTTTGACTTAGTTTTGCTTTCTCCATTTTTATATACATTTCTCTTGTTTGATTATTACCATCCTTATTAGAAGAATGAATCTAACATGAACACCACAACATTATAGAACAACCCAAATAGAATTGGCTAGTAGATAGACATTTGTCAATCAATTAAATAATTAATTAAGCTATATAATGGATATAATCATAGAATGCCATGTAATTTGTTAAGCGTTTGGCTCCAAAAGGGAACTTGACAATTATTGGATTCTTAATTCAGGGGAGCATGCATATGATGGGTGCACATTATTGGTCCAGAACACCCCTGCAAATAAACATGGTGTATAAAGTTTTTAAAAGTTCAAATTTCATTTGTGGGCTCCATGAGTTGGTTATCTACTTACCTGTGAAATGTGTAGCAAGTTTGACCAAAGTCAAACTTCTCATGCCTCAAGGCTTAATTAACAAATTGGATTAATATTAAAAAGGGAGGTTTGTTAATAAAAAAAATGAACATATATTTTATGAATATTTTGTATGTAGCTAGCACTGCAACAAATTAAAGCATCATATTCTTCAATTTGTTGGTCCGTTTGTTTTACATTTATAAAATGTTATATTATTATGAGATTTGCATTTATATCTAATTTTATTTGAATATATTATGTGATTTTAATTTGTACTCCAGCTAACATAAAATATGTTATAAACTTATTATTCGTCAATAACTTGGAAGCTGTGATTTAATCATATTGCTTTTATGTATATATTTTACATATATACATAATTGACATTTAATTCATGGCACATATATATTTTCTTATTGCAGAGGAGGTTTGTCTTCTTCCAAATTCACCAAAGTCACTCCATCACACCATTTTCTAGGGATATATAGATTTCTAACCTGATTAATATTAAAAGTTCAATTGCTTCCTGTCATAAAAACTAGAAACCATGTTTGATGTCTTATTATTGTTTTTTTTTTCATACATGAAGTAATAAATATTAAATAGTCATGTGTATGTGTATGCCAATTTAATTAATTAAGAATTTTACTGTTTTGAGTTTTGACATGTATAATTCTAGATCACCTGCCATGAAAAATGACATTATGTTTGAATTGATCAGTTAACTTACATTTATGTGGATCCACACGACTATTAAAGTGGCCATGTGCGTTCCACCTCAGACCATATTGGCCCAGATTATAATTGAACGCGGTGATTCAAACATAAATATTATGTTACCTTAGATTATGTTTGGTTTGATTGAGAATAGGCTATTTTTGGAATTATCCTATTTGAAATAGCCTATTCGGTATTTGATTGAATTAGAATAGTTAGAATAGTGATGAATTCATATTTTTTTTTGTCTTATGTGTATACTCTTCCACGGAAACATGAACCACTTTTATTTATTCTTCATTTTCCATTTTATCTCAATTTTATTAAATTCTAATTAATAGTTGGATATTGTATAGTTATTGCCAGCCATTTATGATTATGTTCTAGGAAGTGACTTCAGTTTATCTTTATGGCAATTTAAAGTCTTACATGATACAAAAAATAATATGCTTAGGTAGTGCTCCAGAAGCTGCGTGAGTAGAAAAAGAAGACGGAAGGGGAAGGATTTGGTTCACTCCCTCTATATTCTGAATTGGAGGTGATAGATATTAAAGAAGGTGTCATTTACAATAGATACTAATTACATCACAATAAAATATTTACAAAACCGTCTATAAGATCCCACGGGATACCAAACACGTTGTTGGTACTCTATACCCTCAGTATCCCTTTCTCTACGCGAAGTTGCTCCAATTGTGTATATCCATCGCCGCCTCGTTTATCAGTATATTGATGGGTTTGGATTTCTGAGAGAATGTTCTCCTATTCCTCTCTTTCCACAGTGCCCATACCCCTGCTGCCCACGTTGTATCCCAGACTTTTTTTTTTCTTTTGGGAATCTCCTCCTTCCTTCCCACCACATGCTGACGATGTCGACCGCATTGTTTGCCGGTAGATTCAGTTGCCTCAGCAGGCCTCTCCAGAAGTTTGTTGGATATGTGCATTCGCGCAAAATAACACTGTGTTTACTATTGATGAAGACAATTGCGGTGAATGTAAACTAAAGCCGAACTGGGCCTTTCTGGGCTGGTTCCAGGCGATGCCTAGTCCGGACGTATCATTTGTCGGGCCTTGTCAGGCCGACATTGGCTGGTCACTGCTCATTCAGCCCGATCTCGGCATGGGAGCCCGATTCGAGCAGCTTTTCGGCCCGAGACTGTTTATAATGTTCTTGAGGGCTGGTTTCGGCCTCGACCTTCTTCATGACTTCGGCCTGGCCCGGGTTAGAAGTTCGAGGCCGAGCCTATTCATAGTCCGAGGCCTGCATTTGTTATGGACCGTCGGCACGTGGCCCTATCAGGGCCCATGATTGGATTTTTCTTTTATTTACTTAATTATTTTAATTTGAAGAAATAAAAGCGCCCCCATTTCAGGTGCAAGCTTGGATTAATTGCACCTAGTCAGCAATCAAAGCATAGATTGCGGCCTAGTATATTTAAATCCCAATGTTTTTCTATGACCACTGTGAATATAGTCGAGTGTATATTTTTAGTTAGGCTTTGTGGAAATTTTTGGGTGTGTTTAAAATCCAACTTTTTTCAAATCTCAGTCCTTCTTGCTTTCAGGATTTTATTATTTTAATCTCAACTAATTTTTTTTTAATGTTTTTCAAACGAAACAAAATTTTCGTTTTATTGTTCCCAGCAATCATATATATAATATATGGTCTTAATTATGTATAAATTTTTTCTTATTGGATAAAAATGAGGTAAACAAGTTTTTTTAAGCTGACTTTTAACTTTTACATATTTTCCATGTTATCACCCAAAAATTTTGTAGTTACCACCTTAATATTTCAAAATTCTGATCTTTTCATTGATTTATGAAAAAATTCAAAACTTACCATGTGCGCACAATGAAGGTGCACATGACTTATTTGCCTAATTTTTGTACTCTGCTTTGTAACAAGTCTTGTGCACCTCATAAATTATGCACACCTCTGCATTGCGCACATAGTAAGTTTGAATTTTTAAGAGATCATACTAGCTAGTGTCAGAATTTTGAAATACTGAGGTTGTAACTAAAAAAATTTCGGTGTTTTCACATAGAAGAAAAACAAACTATAAAAATTATAATTTCTAATAGCGAAAAGTATTAATTTATTATTTAAGAAAATATACTATAATCAAATATGATAGTGCTACGTAATATTATGGACAAAGCCTCAAAAAGAGATTGGCTATTTTTCAATTACGTAGGAGATGAGGAGACTGAATCCAAAGATTGGATTCTGTAGTTACGAACTTTTACAATTGTCTGAGGTAATCCTATTAACAGAAATAGTTTGACTTCATGCCAATTGATTTTTGATGTATGTTGCAGTTTGTTGAAATAGCATGTTAATTAAAAGCAGTTTGTTGAAATAGCATGTCAATTAATAACAGTTTGTTGAAATAGCATGCCATATGTATAATAGTTATACATACTTAATAATTGATTTTTGCTATATGTTGCAGTTTGTTGAAATAGCATACCAATTAATGTAAGTTGAAGTACCAGTTGATGATGATTGGTTCTTCTTGACGACTTATGTTTCAGTAAGTTTTTATTTTTAGTTTTGTACGTGAGTGTATATATCACTTTGTCTAATGTTTCATATTATTTAACAATTTTGTTTGAAATTTGTTATTCTTTAGCGTTTGGCACCGAAAACTCAATACCTCAAGCTTTTGAGATTGGCACCAAAGTTGTTTTGCCCTCAGTTTACAACAGCAAGGTGGTTTTTTATTCCGTTGTGTGATCTTGATCATTGGATTCTTGTTGCGGCAGATTTGCACAACAAAGTAATTCATATGTACAATTCATGCGATGATGAATTTAATGAGTACTACTTTACACCGCAGAAAGAAACAATTAGGTAGATAAAATGTTTTCTAGTTTGGAGGCTTGGTGAGTATATTTTCTTACATTTCTAACTAACATTGTTCTAGGTATAAATACATTATATTACAAGGAATACTACTTACTATTAGATGAATTAATTTGAATATATAAATACATTATTTTTAGGAGATGATGAACGGAAAGATGTTGAAATAAGTTGGCAGGAATGTCCAAAACAAAAGAATAACAATTGTGCCATATTTGTTATTCGGATGATTGACTGTCTTACAAGAAACGTTCCTATGGACTTTGATCAGGTAAATTTTCTGTAACTCTTTATAGTAAAATTTATTTATAATTGAAGTTTCAGTTTATTTATAGTAAAATTCTAATTGTATAGATGTTAGTACTTGCAATTTAGTTATAAATACTTGATGCTTTTAGTTATTATACTTACAATTTTTAGGTATTAATACTTGGTAAGTGTATAATTGAGTACAATTAGAATTTTAGTAGTAAATACTTGTATATTTTAGGTATGAATACTAGTCAATGCACTTCTTAATACTTGTTAATAATTGTTTTCTTAGCCAATCTTATTTTTTGTATCGTAGGCTCTTATCAGCAAGGAACGTCATAGCTTGGCATATAATCTTCTTATCTATGATAAGAACGATTGCAAATGGGGTATGTGTATTATGTTTGAATTGTGTGAATTGTAGTAGGATAAAAATGAGGTAAACACACACACACACACATATATATATATATATATAGTCTTAATTGTGATCCCTGGAGGGCAGGTGGTCTCCTTCCGCAATCATATATATAGTCTTAATTATGTATATAAAGTTTCTTATTGGATAAAAATGAGGTAAACAAGTTTTTTTAAGTTGACTTTTAACCTTTACATATTTTCCATGTTATCACCCAAAAATTTTGTAGTTACCACCTCAATATTTCAAAATTTTGACCTTATCATTGATCTTATGAAAAATTCAAAACTTACTACGGGCGCACAGTGGATATGCACATGACTTATTTACTTAATTTTGTACTCTGCTTTGTAATAAGTCTTGTGCATCTCAGAAGTCTTTTTTTTTTTTAAACCTTCACAGAGGCTACGAAGTCGTGAGGGGGAATCGAACTCTCGACCTTTGGGTACAACAATTATATGACTTTTTTCTAGCCAATTGTGCTAGCATCTCAGAAGTCATGCTCACCTCTATGGTATGCACATGGTAATTTTGAATTTTTAAGAGATCAATACTAGTGTCAGAATTTTGAAATACTGAGGTCGTAACTAAAAAATTTCGATGCTATCACATGGAAGAAAATAAAAACTATAGAAATTTCTAATTTCTAATAGCGAAAGGTACTAATTTTGTTATTTAAAAAAATATACTATAATCAAATACCATAGTGCTACGTAATATTAGGGACAAAGCCTCAAAAAGAGATTGGCTATTTTTCGATTACGCAGGAGACGAGGAGACCAAATCCAAAGATTGGATTCTGTAGTTACAAACTTTTACAATTGTCTCCTATTAACAGAAACAGTTTGACTTTATGCAACGCCTAAATAGAGACAAAATCAGAAATTATATTATTACTTTGTTGTAGGAAGCTAAATCAGCTTGTTTAATATTTTACCTTTCTATGCCTGATGAATTAACTACTAACGGATCAAAATGAATAAAGCAATCTCAAAGCGAATTTTAGTTAGTTAATTAGTAGTAAGAATAAATATTGACTATTAACATTTAACAGGTGTAGCTACCGTGCTACGAAAATGACACTCGACTTAAACTTTTAAGAGTGATATAAATATTATTTGGAGTCGCCACCCGTCAGAAAACGAGAAATACAATTCATTTAAGTTTATTGATAATGGGTTCATGTCTTGGTTATGAATGTGGAAGGTGTTAGACACCACACTCACCCATAACAAAACTGGTATTTACTAATTTCTAGCTTTCAAAATATATTTCAACAGTAGTGCAAATTACAAAGTGAACAAACAACACATAATACTAAAAAAAACTAGTACAAAATAAAATGACTAGAAATAAATAGCAATAAAAAATTTAAGTTGCAATATCGCCATCTTCATTGTGGGAATAGCTGGCTTTTGAAAGTTGAAGGCTTGACTACTGATAAAACATATTTAGTATGGCTCTCTTTTTTTGTAAGCTCTCTGTTAAAATGCTTCTTGAAAGCTGATTTTCACTCTATTTTTGGGTTGATTTCCTTCAGTGTATTACTTTGCTATCATTTTATTGCTCTTATCAGCCGTGCCTTAGAATGCAAACATTGGAGTGTATTTATAGTTGAGCTTCATGCTATCCTGGAGCTTCCAATGTCTCATTCTTTGTTTTAGTATTTCCAAATGTCTCATCCTACATGGATATGACAGCGAGATTCTTGCATTGCACTGCTATCCTATAGAAAATAGTATTTCATGTAGCAAATAGTATTGGAACATGTTACAATAATAAGCCCCAACGTGTCTTGTTTTTCTTTTTTATTATATTTTTTATTTTATTTTATTCTTATTATTATGATCCATCTAAGCATAATATTAGAAAATTTAATTTCTTATTTTGACTATCAACGTTGTCAAAATTATGATTAAAATACTTAAATTTTTCTTCACTGCAAATTTATGCAATCAACTCATAGTAGCCATATATATATTCATGTTGCTCTAATATATATTATATTGTCAACTTTGGACTCTTGCTCTCAAAGTACAAATGGTAGATATGATTGATATCATATTTTACTTCTACCATACAATGGTGCTATAGTAATACTATTCATTCACTTTGATGGATCTCATACTCTATTTTTAGTTGTGTATACAAATGATCATAGAAGAAGTTGTTATGTCTGAAATTTTAATATTGCTACCTCATAATCAAATTATATGTGGGTTTTAATATAGTCATCTAATTTCACATCAACGAATATATTAAGTAGCTTATTTTTTTTCATTATTTTTTTTCCCTTTTTTTTTCTTATTATTTATTATTTATTATTATTATTATTATTATTATTATTATTATTTTAGTTGAATATTTAGAATTCATAATATATAATGATAGAGAAATGCACAAGTGATTTTAGTTCAACTATTATTCTAACCATCTCTACAATAATCTTAATTATCTCACATACTCTAACTATATTTCAACTAAAATTGATTGAATGATAATTCTACTGGAGACCTGGTATGTGTGCCTTAAGATAGTATAAATAACAACAATCAACTAATGCAAGTTCAAGATAACATATTTTTGTTACACGTTACATGTGTAAATAGTACTTTGAAATAGTGGTGAATAGTAATAACCAAATAGTACTACATTCAAGAGAATATATTGTAATCTTTTTATTTACTACATGCTACATGCTTCATTCAAGAGAAGGTATTGTAATATTTTTGCTACATGCTACATGTGTAAAATAGTTGAATAGTGTGAATAGTAATAACCAAATAATGCTCCATTCAAGAGAATATATTGTAATATTTTTGTTTGCTACATGCTACATGTGTAAAATAGTTGAAATATAGTTATACCAAGTTGCCAATATCATGACAAAAATTAACTTAGTTAAAAATAGCATAACATGTGGAAATAATGGTTAACAACATATCTATGATCCTATTATTCATGGGGCATAAGCAAAAGACCATAAATAAGCTAGTATATGCAATAAGCTAACTATAAATATTTATGATAACTCCAGCTTATGTTGATATTTATGTGACTTATTAATTAATTTCTCAGACTGATCAATGTTTAAAATCATAGGTACGAAATTAGTTTGATCAATAATTAGAAACTTGTCTGATATGAACTAATAAGAAGTGAGGATAAATCATTTTTCTAATTAGTTCAATTTAACTTGATACATTTGCTATATAAAATGTCAAATTTGCATCTGAGATGTTAGGATACAACTCAATTGGCTGATCGGACGTGTGAAAATAGATATTATAAATTAATAGGTGAATAGTTTCACACATTTTTACTATATTGATACACTACACAAGTGCCAAGGTGGAGATAATAGGTAGCGTGTGGATTTTATCTAAACCACTGCAATGTCTCAAAAATATCGATGAATAGTATTCATATGTGCAACGAAAATCTTAAATTATGCAGACTCAAGAGAAACCATTGTAGAACAATTCGCTTTCTCTTTTTCTACACACTACCGTCAAGTCTTGTTTCTCTATGATAGAAATAATCTTGAAAATGGTGTCTGACCCACATTAAAATAGTGGTATTTCAATAGCTTGATACAAATGTAGTTGAAATAGTAGTGTGACATGTGAAAACAATGGCCTAAAATGTACTTGTGGTGAATCCCCACGTACCATTGATTTAAAATGATATTAATTGTATGATGCATCAAAATATTATAAAATACAAGTGCAACATAAAGTCTCACATGCTTTCTAATGCAATTGAGTTGTAACACAAATATGCTCTTAAGTTGTCGCAAAACTAACTATTTTTTCCCATTAGATTTTATCTTAATTTTATAAGATGATATATTTTGAGAAATATTTTTTTCCTTCCCATTAGATTTTATCTTAAAGATATATGTGAGAAATGTATTTTCTTCATTATATTCTTGGCTTTTATCTTAATTTTACGAGATTATACTAGTAGAATTTATGTTAAAACCGTGGATAAAAAAGATAAATAAGTAAACAAAAAGAAAATGAACGATGTGATCAATACATCAACTAAAAAATTGAGTTATAAAGCATACTTTTTTGTACAAGCATGAATATTATGTTCTTGATTCATCCATAATTTTAGAGCTCATATTTGGAGCAAATATATTATTATACAACTTTTGGGTGTCTACAACAGGCAATATTATTTCACTAATTTAATGGTTCTGAAAGTAGGCTCAACAAACTATTAATTCATAAAAGCCAAAGCAATATTACTCTGATAATTTTTTTGATAAGATAACTCCACTAATTTAATGACAAAATCTTATTTGACAAATGTTTAACAACCGATATATTATTCATTAAAAGAATAAAGGTCAGTACTTCTAGTTTTATTTCTCCATTCAAACAATTATACATGTATCTTTAGTATTATATAGATATTTTTTTTGAATATAATTCGCACTCAACCTCTATAAAAAATGTGAGTATGTTTCTATTTCATCCCCATAAGTTAAAAATTTAAAATTCAAGGTTTTGATGTGATACTTGTTAAAACTTTAATTCGAAAAAACTCAAAATTAATATTTCAATATATTGTTTAAAATCTTCATTTGTGATTTTCTGAAATTTTTAGAATCAAACTGAAATTATATATATTTTTTAGGATCCTTCTAATTGTACCCAAGGATTTGTACCCACTTTTTACCCAAACTAACTGTCATTTGACTGGCAGTAATACTGCAACAAATATAATATAATACTGTAACAAACAATATAGAATCATGTAAAATATGGGATCAATTTTTTAAAAAATAACAACTTGTAACTTCCAACATCTTTGTACTTGATGTATTTTGTACTTTCAAAACTGTTGTACTTTGGCAGTTAATGACAGTTAACTGTACTTGTTTTACTTATGAATCTATCAAATTGTGTACTTTCCCCCTTCTAGAAGGTTTTAATTTTTTTTTAAAATTTTTTCTATCATTCTAGAAGTTTTGATTATTATTATTTTTTATTTTAAATTTGTCATTATGTAAAATTACGGATTCAAAATAATGTAAATGAATATGGTAAAAAATAGGTGTGTAAACTGCAAAAAAAAAACGACAAAATCTATACTCTAAATATACTGCAACTGAACATTATGAAAAGTGTAACAACAAAGTATCAAAACCGTAACAAGGAATACTACATCAATTAATTATGAAAACTGTAACAATTACAATAACAACTATGTAGCAACAATTACGATAACAACAATCAACCAAACAACTAACAAGAACTTTGTCCAAAACAACACTATCAAGAACTTTCTCCAAAACAAGAAACAGAAAACCTTAAACTACTGATATTTGGTGTTCATTGTAGGGATGTGTCAACAGCTTCATGGCGAGAATCAAACGCTCTTTACATATATCTTCCTGCAAAAAAAATTACAACAAATCTTACAATTAAAACTGAAAAATTACAACAAAAAACTGAACTTCACCATTGTCAAATACTGTAACAACAGAAGACCAATAATCTAATAAATGTAAATAAATATTGTAACATATTTATCTAATATTTTCAGACATTTTTCTAGTAAAAATCACGTAACAAATGTGGACACATAATGTAACAAATAGGAAACAATAATGTAACAGATAAAAAAAAATAAGACTGAACTTCATCATTGTCAAATACTGTAACAACAGAAGACCAATAATGTAATAAATGTAAATAAATATTGTAACATATTTATCTAATATTTTCAGACATTTTTCTAGTAAAAATCATGTAACAAATGTGGACACATAATGTAACAAATAGGGAAAAATAATGTAACAGATCAAAAATAATAAGACTGAACTTCATCATTGTAAAATACTGTAACAACAGAAGACCAATAATTTAACAAATGTAAATAATTATTGTAACATATTTATCTAATATTTTCAGACATTTTTCGAGTACAATCATGTAACCAATATGGACAAATAATGTAACAAATTGGGAAAACTAATGTAACAGATCAAAAAATAATAAGACTGGACTTCACCATTATCAAATACTGTAACAACACAAGACCAATAATCTAACAAATGTAAATAAATATTGTAACATATGTATCTAATATTTTCAGTCATTTATCTACTACTTATAAATAAATCAATACCTGAGAGAAATTTAATGGAAAACCAGTGATTATATTGTAGACTATCCGCAAAATGAACACAGAACAATCCATTGATAATGGTCCTTGCTTTGGACAATCCTTGAATTGGGTGTTAATAGCTATCCATTTAGGGTTGCCTAAAAGGAAAATAAAAAAAAACCATTAATAAAAAGATCGATGGAGGAAAAATTATGTTAAGTATTACCATAATAATACTAAATAATAATTCAAAATAAGGACTCACCTGTTCTCCATGATAAAAACCATTTAAACCATGTGACAGTTTGGTGGTGGTATTCAAAATATGAATTATTCTCCCCGTGAGACGTATAGTAGTGCAACTCCAACCCAGGGAGATCCACTACAATAAGAACTCAGTGGTTCTTCTTACACACAGGGACAAATAACCATTTGATCGTCTCAAATTGTCGGCCAGACAGTTGAGGAATAGCCACCGCCGCCTGTTTTTCTGTATACTGATGCATTATTATCTGCATATTACAATAGAAAAATACTGTAATAAATATACAAAAATAATGTAACACATGCAAATCAATACTGTATCATATTTATTCAGAACTATGAAATATGAAAACAATAATGTAACAAAAGTCAATCCAAACTGTAACAAATAGAACATAATACTAGAACAAATAATAATACATAGTAAAACAAAATTAAATCAGTAAATAACTCACAGAATTTAGATCTCAGTGCTGATCTTCAATCCGAATCGAAAGTATTATCAGATCGGATTAGGATCCGCCAGAAGTAACAAATCAGTAGCGATATACAACGAAAACCTTGCGAATGATCACTCAGACAATTCATCGAACACCTTGTGAGCACTAGATAGAATACATTGAAAAAGCTTACCATCTAAAATGAAGTGTCACATCAGATCTGACCAATCAAGTAGATGAAGAGAAAGAATTAATCAAGTAATTACACGAAGATATCTAATCAAGATTGGAGATCAGATACTAGTAGCACGATTCTTGAATTGACAAAATTAGAAAATAAAATAGCGACTCTGATTGCTTGAATCTGAATTATAAACCAAAATAAGTATACAGATAGTCGTGTATTATAATATCCATAATTAAGATTGAGAAAATGATTGCAATGCCTACATCTAAACCCTATACTATAACAAATCTACACCTAATACTGTAACAAATGGAAACCAATGCTGTAACAAAGATAAAAAAAAATTGTAACAAATGCAAACAAAATTGTAAAAACTGAAGATGTAAACTATAAAACATGAATACTGTAACAAATTGAAGAGAATACTGTAGAAAATACGGAGTGGATAATGTAACAGATAGCACATATGCTATAATAATCATATTTATATATTGTAAAAGTAAAACTGTAACAAATGAAAACCAATACTGTAACATATATAAATCAATGATATAACAAATCGGCAGCTAACATATTAAATTAGATCAGATCAAATCAAAATAGAAATTCAATAATGTAAAAATAATGTAACATATTAAATCGAATGCAAACAAATACAGCAACAAATACTGTAACATATGCAAGACAATTAATGTAACAAATTTAAACAAATACTGTTAGAATATTAAAAAAAACTATAACAAACGATCAATATCGTCTGACAAATCAAAATGAAAATTCAATTCAAAAAAAGTTCGTACAGAATATCAAAATCATTAAAAAAACACACTGAAATCTAAATCTGAACTCTGATCTTAATTTTGAAAGGCAATTGATAACAAAAAATCTGCAAAAATGAAAATTAAAACCTAATTTCATACATTGAATGATGAACAACAGTGAGCGACGAACTACTTACTGATATCGCCTTCCGATCAGTAAACCTCTGATTATGATGTCGCCTTTAGATCAATCGTAAGAATGAGATCAATAAACCTCTCGTGTCAGATGCAACGCCCGCGAGCAAAAATATAGCGCAAAAATGGAAGCAAATCAGTATAGCCAGGAGATGATATCGCCAGGAGATGCAATCAGGAGAGAAGAGAAAGAAATCGAAAGAGATTTGGTGAAATCGCCACAGATTTCGTCAAATCGGGAAATATCGCCAAATCGAGAATTTTTTAAAGAAGCAGAGATTTGAAATGAATCGCGGAAACGAGGAAACGCGTAAACACTGGGTTATATAATGGTAGCGATGACCGTTAACCGACGGTTAAATTCAATTTGGATAGGGTATGGATAACGTGTGGGTAAAATCTGGGTACAAAAGGTTGGGTATTATAACCTTTTCTCTATTTTTTAAGTGTGGCTATTTTTGCTAATGATTATCATTTATTCATTAATAATTAATCTCTTTACTATCGCTTCTCTTTAAAATTAAATGGAAACTGTTTACTACAGCACCTTTTAAATCATAGTAAATAATTCATAAAGATGCATTTCCATTTCTGTTTTGAATGATTATTATTTCTCTTTCTCCCTTATTATGGAAAAAAAAAAATTAGCGCATCAATTCGTTTTTCCAGATCTCGAACCCTTTCTCTGTTTTGTAACTGAGAAAGAAAGTTATTAAATTAAAAATCTTCCTTGATTTGCTCCCATATAAAATGATTCTATTCTATTTATTCTTCCTTTTCATTTTGTCTTGATCCTATTAAATCAATAATTTAGTTGTTATCGTCAGTCATACCTTAAAAAACGACAATGACATAAACTACGATCCGGATAATATCATTTCAATTTTATTTATTTTAATTAGTTTCTTATCTATCCAATTTTTCTAGATTTTTACCCCAATAGTTGTTCCACTAAATTTATTTACGTACCTTCTTCATGCATACACTGATTTTCGTTGAAAAATTTTCTGACTCCACTTTGATTTCTGTGGTGGTTAACTTAGCACAATATATGATTGATTTGTTAGTTTTTCCATTATAAAAAAGAAAAAAGAAAAACGCATGCATTAAGCACAACATGAAATGACATTTTAATATATTGGAGAGAGTTGCTCTACTGAGATCCGGTACATACTCTTTTAGGTAATACTCAAAACATTCCAAGATTACAATACCGAATTCTCCACTATTCAGTTGTTCTTTATACCAAGTAATTATCTGCTCCATGTACTATAGTAGTTTGAACTAATACCAATTTCATAGTCCCATCTGCCCCCACCTGAAAGTTGTATTCAGAGACGGATGGAGGATAATTAGGAGAAAATTTAAGGTCAGGCATAAATTTTTAAAAATTTGGAATATTAAGTATATTTTTATATATATATATTTTTTTTTTTGAGAAAAATACAGAAATAAAAACATATTTTGGAAAAAAAATCTAGAGGTATACATATTTTATAATTTTTTTTTTTTTTTTTATAAAACTAGAAGTATATTTTAAAAAAATAGTCAGGGGACCATATTATGCATTTAGCTTTGCTGCAACTTCAACTTAGATCACAGAATGTTTAGCAAAAGCAAAAATTGAAAACATAATCTAGTAAAAAAAAATGGGACCATATATTCCTTCAAGCAAAAGTTGATTTTGATGTTGCGTTTGTGCACAGTGCTCATTAGAAGCTACGATAATTTAACTTTTTTCATAAGAAATAATCTAATTTTCTTTGGGAATTTATTATATTTTCTTTTCATTTTTTTTTTCAGATAAAATTGGGATCTTTCAGATTTTTTTTTATTTTTTTATTGGGAAGCAAAATATATTATATATTTTTTTCAAACAAAAAAGGATACTTAAGTAATATGGACAATATATTATGTTTGTAAACTCCGCATTTTTTACTCAAGTTCTGCTCTATCATGTTTTTATTTAATGTATTAAAAGTGATTTTGACTGATGATATATGTTGCCTTTTATTTTAAATTGATAGTGAAAAATATAAATTATCAAAATGTACTGGAAAACTTTAATAAAAATAATAATTCAATTTCTCACTCGAATTTAAATAATTTCATGATAGAATTGTGAAAGAATGGAAGAAAGGTAGAATTTGAAATATATTTTTATTTTGCACTATTTAGTCATATTCAGTTAAAAGTAAATAGTGGACGAGGGGAAAAATATCGATAAATGAATTAATTTTATCTCTTGAAAAAGTTCAATTCCTATGTTTCATCAATTTTATGAAATAGAGAATTGACTCATAATAAACATATGAGGGACCAATTTGTAAAATGTAGAAAATTGATTGTAAAAATTCAAATTCGATTCTACTTCAAAAGAGACATTGCTCAATAATATATTTGCTCTGAACAATAGTGTTGTGGGTAATATTTCATTTACAATTTGTTCCCAATATCAAATAAAAACTACAAAATTATTGTAGATTTGTTTTCCTTTTATTTTTGAGAAAATAAATAAAAAATATAACTTGTAATTTCTATGTAAACCTCTATCAACTATATAATGTATAATTTATCTTTCATGCAGCCAAATTTTGCCTCATTGTGGCCAACCATTAAAGATCCAGACATGTGGGGCCCAATTGAGCATAAGCAGTTGGCCACTTGGTTACTTACTCCTAGCCCTAGTTCAATTTGACCTATCTAGTCATAGTTCTTGATATTTTGTACCTGAATTCCTTTTTTGCAATATATCTTGAAATTGAATAAACAATTAATGCTGCACTGGTTTAAACTATAACAATTACTCATACAAGGAATCAAAGTATCTTTACAATTGACACGCATGAGTCTATCTCTTCTTCTTTTGAGAATTTTTTATTCATAGGAATTAATAAAAAAGAAGGTACATAAATAAAAAGAGTACATGATTGTTGGATTGATAGAAAGATTGGGATCATTAGTTCCGATCCAATACTTTGGATAGGAATCAATAGTTTCAAAAATTCTTGATTTTCTGTGGCTTTAAATTTTGCAACAAATTCTTTAAAAAAAAAAAACTTTGAATCTGAACCATTGAGTCCGATCTCAAGTTTTGAATCGGAACCAATTATCCCGATCTTTCTATCTTTTTTTTTTTTTTTTGAAACCTTCGCAGAGACTGCGAAGTTGTGAGGGGGAATCGAACTCTCGACCTTTGGGTACAACAATCTTAGAACTTTTTCCTAGCCAACTGTGCTACCTCCCCTTTCTCATCCCGATCTTTTTATCAATCTAACAACGCATGTACTCTTATTTGCAAAAATGGGATTTATCTTTTGTATCATTGTTTTTTTTATCTTCTTTTTTTTTTCATTAATACACTTGATTTTTCATTATTTTTTCATTTTGATTGGAATGGATTTCGATTTTCTCAATTTTAGTATTAGTAATTGAATTGTTATTTATGTATATTATTTTTTATTAATTTCTATGAATAAAAAATTCACTCTTCTTTTGGTCTTCTACTCAGTTCTGACAGTGATCTCTCCAATGGTATCTTTACAAATTACATTAAATAAAAAAGTAATAATATGCAATTCATTTCTTGCGATTGCAACTCTGTTTTCCCTCAATACAGGTTTTAGGTAATTTCCTCGTTTGGATAATATTATTAAGTTGCATTTTATTAGATGATAAATTATTATTAGTTCAGGCATATGATAAGATGATGGAAGTTCTTACATGCTTGAACATTTATCAAAATTAAAAATTAATTTTGTAAAGAGTGTGATGATACCTTTAAGTACATCTCTTTGAAATATGAAGGTAACATATTTTTGCACTAATGAACTTTTGTTTGCATCACTTTTCTCTGGATGAAGCAATACCTATAATTAATGATATTACATATACATACCAAATATATAGAAAACTTAACAATACAAATATTGAGTATATTTCTTTTGACCAGGTGTAAACTGCTTCATAATTTAATATCTGAGCCATGCAAAAGAACACGGAATTAATACAATAGTACAAGTAAAGCTAAAGCGACCAACAACTCAGCTCTTATACATTCTTCTACATTTTCACATCTCTTTTTATATTTCTCACATTTCATTAATTTTCTCTTACTCAAGGCAATACATATTAATCTATCATTCAACTTTAATCTCTACCACCTATAAATATCCCCTGCCACTTATCCTTTAACATCACAAAACTCACCTCTCTTTCTCTCTATCTAATACACACACACACACACACACACACACACACACACACTATAATAGCCAATGGCTATTCAACTAGAGAGATGCATTGTGGTGGTTTCTCTTCTTGTCCTCATAAGTCCATTGTGCATGGGAGGAGGATACCTGTTCCCGCAGTTCTACGACAAATCGTGCCCGAAAGCGAAAGAGATCGTGCAGTCGATAGTGGCACAGGCAGTTGCCAAGGAGGCCAGGATGGCTGCCTCCCTTCTCAGGCTGCATTTTCATGACTGCTTTGTCAAGGTTGTTAGTACAACCTTTTTTTTTTTATTTAATTTTTACACATTACATGTCATTTTCATAGAACATGTGTGTACTCTTTATTCCACTTGTGTCTTCATATATATTGAAATTTTCTGTTATAAGAAAACTAAGAAGACAAAGTTTGAAATGTATGAAGAAATTTGCTAATTAAAACATTGTTAAATTTTTGGCATGTTTAGGGATGTGATGCATCGGTGTTACTGGACAGCAGCAGTAATATAATTAGTGAGAAAGGATCGAATCCGAACAAGAACTCCCTGAGAGGTTTCGAAGTCATCGATGAAATCAAGGCAGCTCTTGAGAGAGCATGCCCTCAGACCGTCTCTTGCGCTGACATTGTAACTCTTGCCGCAAGAGACTCTACTGTTCTGGTTAGTTCTTTAGTTATTTTTGTCAACTGATTCACTACCTAACTAATAAGTTCTTGGGTCATCATTACATAGTATGTATTCAACATAATGCATTGTTAATTACTGTTAATTTACATTGAATTGTTGTTTTCTGAATTGGAAATTATACAGGCAGGGGGGCCTTACTGGGAGGTCCCACTAGGAAGGAGAGACTCATTGGGTGCGAGCATTAGCGGATCCAACCACATGATACCCGCTCCAAACGACACTCTCCCCACCATTATAACCAAGTTCAAGCTGCAACACCTCGACCTTGTCGATCTTGTTGCGCTCTCAGGTAAAATCCTGTTTAATAAATTATTATTGATTAATCTTTAATAAAACCTCATATTGTGTAACTTTTTGTCAGACTCCAAAAACAGAAAATGCTTAGCTTGATCAATCAACACATTATTTTATAGATTCATCGTCCTTTTAGGTGAAAATAGTTTCCCAAAGCCAGAACCCTGTTTAATTGAGATCCTTTCGGGTTCGTTTATAAGCACACTTGACATGACAAAAATGTGAACAAATCAGATGTTCAAATCCAAATGTGACATGCCTAATTTCAGGACAAATTAGAAAGAATAAACAACAGAACGCTGAATGCTAGTAAGTCACGCACGAGTTTTACACAAAGGAAGGGCAAAAATGAAATAATAATTGCCATTTGATGCAATGAGCAGGTGGCCACACGATCGGGCTGTCACGATGCACCAGCTTCCGGCAGAGGCTGTACAACCAGACCGGCAATGGTCTGGCCGATAACACCCTTGAGGAATCATTTGCTGCAAAGTTGCGTTGGGGCTGCCCGAGGTCAGGTGGTGACAACAACCTATTCCCGCTTGACAAGGTGAGCCCTACAAAGTTTGACAACTTGTACTACAAGAACATTTTATATGGAACAGGGCTGCTCAGCTCAGATCAAATTCTTCTTACAAAGAGCCCCGATACCATGGCCTTAGTTAAGCTCTATGCCGAGAACGAAAAGATTTTCCTTGAGCAGTTCGCAAAATCGATGGTCAAAATGGGTAACATTTCGCCGTTGACCGGGTATGAAGGCCAGGTGCGGAAGAATTGTCATTTTGTTAATTATTAAGTAATTAACAAGGATTGTTTGTTCAATTGAGCTTGATTTGTGTAATGTGGGCACTGTCAAGTGTCTAATAAAGTGTAATTCTCTGTTTTTTCCTTCTATTCTTTGTTTTTCATTTTGTGAGGTTGACCTGTTAGTGTTTCCGTTTTATTTGTTTTGGGTGCTGTAATTATTGGTTAATTAGTATGTTGACATGTTGTTATTTTCTATTTCTTTCATGAATAAAGTTGCAAATATTTAATATTACCATTGATATTGTCTCTAGATTTTCCATTGCCTACAACCTTATTTGTATTTTTACTTTCATATTGTATTTTGAATTTGAATTAATGAATAAATTATGTGCCCCCATAGCCCCTCTTAATGTAATTGTACTAAACTAATTGTTTATCTTGTTGCACTACCTCATCAAAGTATGCGGGATCTGAGTTCCAATATATATATTTTTAATAAAAGTGAAAGGTCAAGCCACTTAACTATTTTAAAACCCATATTATTATAACAAAGAATTTCAGACCCATATTAACTATTTTAATACCCATATTATTATAACAAAGAATTTATCTTATCCGAATTTCAGACCCATAATATTAACATATTATTCACTCACATTCATGATCAACTCTTAAAAACTAAACCTGATTTTATAGAAGAAAAAAAAGATATTTCCTTTCAATTAATACGTAAGCCAAATGCACAGGAAGCTCGCCATGTAAGTTCTGGTGTTAGGAATTTGCCGAAAGACAACAAATGGGTTTTAGCCCCTCATTTCCATCTACTTGCTATATTTTATTTTGTAAAATTGTCTTTTTAGCCTACCTCTACTCAGACTAACCTTACATCTGGTGACAAAAATTGTAAAGTAATAGTTTGCATCTTTTGCAATATATTATGAATGAATTCTTTGTTACCTACTAATGGTTTTCGATCTTCATTCCGATTATAGAGTTACTCTCGACGGCGGAAGGCCTGGTTACAAGATCTAATAATTAAACCAACATGCACGTCATTCTGAGGTATCTCTTTCAGCATCTTTTTTGCATCCTTGAACTTCCCTGAAGCCATCAATGCTTGGTGCATCCTACATTTTAACAATTAATCAATTAGCTTACTATCAGAATGTGAACAGTTATCAAGGATTCTCAAATTAAACAAATGAAATGCCATAAAAGTAATCAACCACATATATAGTATTTTTTTTCAAATAACCACTAGCATCGCTCCAGTTTGCAAACAACACTAAACAATGTTGATAATTTGCAAATAACCCCCAACAATAAATTAGATTTTACTATTAACCGATATTGATTTGCAAGCTTCTACGAATCAACCAAAAAGTGTGGATTCAATATTTTTGGTCCCCATTTTTTTTCTTCTTTTTGCAAAAGGAGCTTTTAAACCAACAAGAACAAACTTGGTAGCATGTACCAAGTTTTTTCCAAAAAAAAAACCCAACAAGAACAAAAACTAAACATGAGAATAATAGTGGTAGAAAATGTGCATAAATAAACCATAAACCTTAATTTAGTCAAGACATTATAAGGTAGGCCAGCTGATTCATATTCTTTCCAAACAATCATGGCCATTTTCGAGTCTCTGGCTTTAACACACATGCTCAGTAAAAAATCTAGACTGGTACGAGACACTTGAAAACCTAGCTCCTCCTTCAAAGCATGGAGTAGTTGCATACATGCCTCCACTTTTACTGACTCCATGTTTCTCACATGGCAGAATATCTGATTTCAAAACAAAAAGATCAAGAATGTTTTAAAGCATCCCTACAGATGAGTTTTCCTGTACCAGACCAAACAAAAAGTATACCATCAACAATTAAAGCTGTGTCTATACCTGATCAACACCCATGTATGCACTTGTTTCATCTTTTGCCCTTAGTTCCTTGAATAAACCAATGGCATCACTGGTACATAGCGTTAGAAATAAAAGTTAAGTATTTATTTCAGAAAACAGATGGCATAATATAAACTAGATATACAAAAAGAAACCGTAAAGCCTATAACATTACTTGATGTAGTTGTGTTGTACACAATAAAGGATTACTCGACAGCATGCATCACACCAAAGGATTGAATCTTTCAATTCCTTTAGAAGCTCTGTCATCCTCTCCAATTCTCCTTCTGTCTTAATATGTTCCTTTGGGGGAGGGGGAGAGAAAGACACACACACAGATCAGTACGACAAAACCATAAGGCTCTCAAAAAATTTATAATCCACACCCATCCCCTCCCCCTCTCAAATGAAATAAAGTTCCCATTTGTTAGCACAGAGTGGAAAAACAGGAATGGTTTAAAAATAAAAATAAAAAAAGCTCAAGTAGGTTCTTTCCTCAGATTGTGGCATAAAGCGAAAGAACTATTATACCGAGTGGTAAGGTACTAACACCACTCTTATCAGGTCATGGATCAAACCATAATAAGCACATACATCATTATATAGAACATAATGGTGCAAAATGGCTTTCTGTTAGAAAGAGATGAAAAAAAAAAAAAACAGGCAGCATACTGGTATTCAATGTTTTCTTGCATTTGGTTAATACTTTGTGTTTAGACTTTAGATGGTATGTTATCTTAACGGTGCAAAATGGCTTCTCTCAATTCAAAGATAGCACAAAAGGAAATCAATATTTAGGATGGGTTTTATGCAAATTTGATGCTTCACAAAAGTTAGGAGAGTGGCTTGTATAATACTTTCATGTCTTTTAGAGGGGAATTTGGGATATTATTTATCTTCTAAACAAATGATTCTTTAAAAACCATTTTTTTTTGGGTGTACTGAAGAGGGTTTCAAGAACGAAATTTCTGAACTTAAGAAAGGACTTACAATGAGGCATACGACAGCCTTGGACTCAGGTTGAAATTCTTCTTGCTTTATTTCTTCATAAATTTTAATCGCTTCAGAAAGCTCTCCATGCGAAGCAAGATTTGATACCAGTGCACTCTTTATCTCTGCCATATACCTCTGTGGAGCGTCTGGGTCCTTCATAACCTATTCACAAAGACACAGCAATATCATATATCTCTCTCTCTCATCTCATACGTTAACTAAGAAAGTTATTCTAATCAAGCACCCACTAATCAACAGTATGTAAACTAAATCATGATTAGTAATATTTGCAAAAATGCAGACAATACACATGAGGACTGCTGACTGTTAGGAAAATGGAAAAAAAAATGACCATGCTTTCAACTATTTAGCCCTATTACTATGGCCAAACTACACCAGTCTGTGACCAGAAATGTATATACAATGCCAAGACAATTTTGTATAAGATGGCTCAACTTAGATTCATTTATAGATTTTTTATTAAACAACATAAACAATAGAAATCAAAATGGAATATTATGTGGTTTGATACAGGATATTTTGTTACTAAAAGGAACCAAATAATAAGATAACACAGAAGGAAACAAAACAATCTTACCTGTTTGGCCATGTGAAAATTGCCAAGTTCACAATATGCGTGTATCAGGCCAATACAAACGCTTCGTGTTAGTTGCAGACCCACTTGTCTCAGCTCCTCCCGATACTACATTGCATTTTCAGTCGGCCCCAAAAAGAAGCATCAGAATTATCAAGTGCATGTGCTACAAAATAGGTATTCATATATGTACTTCTAGAAACATAATAAATACGGTATACTCCTCTCTTATTTCTGTTGGCAAAATCACCAGAACCTGTCCTTCATTAATTGTTTGTATCTTCTCAACAAAAGAAATGTGGTAATTGATATAATATCAGATTCTCGGGGCAACAAAAAAAATTTCTTTTAGCAAAACATAAAATTGGAATATGTGTGTGTGTGTGTGTGTGTGTGGTGGTGGTTGTTGGGGGGGTGTAAAATGTTAAAATTCACCTTGGAAATGTCCTTCTCAGAGTCAGAATTAGAAATCAAGTAACTGAAAGTGTCTGCATCTGGTTCCACACCACAGTTTTTCATTTGATTCAACACCGCTTGCACACCACCTCTATTCTTCTGCATATGGGTGAAATTTTAATTAACTGATGATTTCTTTTTGCCATACTATTCAAGTAAAATCTCAAGTAACAAGCAAAACAATATAATCACTAATGGTAGCTGGTATGTTAAAATTTAACTCGATAATCAGAGGGGGAAATGATAATAAGAAAGTACATAACATAGAAGAGCATACCTCTCTGAAATAACCATGGATAATCACATTGTACATACTAGCAGTAGGAGTCTCGCCCATGTTTTTAGCTTCTTCCAGCATCTCATAAGCTCCTTGAAACTATACACAAAAACCAAAAACAAAAAAGCAGTCGTTCAGGCATTCTCCAGGAATTAAACCAACAGCCAAGCCTCCTAAACACATTTTTGTAAAAGGACCCTGCCTAATTTATTATTCCCTCTTGTGTGAAAGGGGAGGTCCTTTAGGCAATATATATATATATATATATATTTTTTTTTTTTCTGATATAAAAACTTGGTCATTTTCTTCAAGGATTATCAGGATACTTTAAACAGTTTTCTTCAACAACCAATCCCCATGTCTACGCAATGCCTAAAACATTATCTAATAACCATCCATATGTGCATATATAAAAAGAGGGAAACAGAAATTTTTCCAAAAAATAAATGTATGATTACATCTCTCATCTTGACACATAAGCTTATCAATGTTTTAAATGTCTCTCCTTTGGGCTTCAAGTTATGCTCACACATCAGAGAATATATACTACGAACCTGCAAGCAAACAAATATAAAAGTGATGTTGACATTTGAAGACATTGGAAAAGAGAAACTTTTTGTTCACAGGTAATAAAAAAATTCATGCACCCTGGTAAAGAATTGCCCTTGAATGAAAGTACATATGATCTTCTTCTTTTTCTTTTGTAGGGCTATACTGAGTATTTTGACAGTTTAAAAGTTTATGAATTTATTCAAGAGAACAACTAACATTACCATGTGAAGCTCGGAATTTTGGTCACAAGATAATAAAATTGGATCAAATGCTCCAATTGTTACATTCAATCCCGATTTACACATGTAATCAACTATGACAAGTGCTTCAGCAATCTGTATAATGGCACAAAAGAGACATGCCGGATTAGATAACAACAAGAAAATAAGTAAAATCAAGGATCTTCTATGTTATAGCCAAAAGTTATTGGTCAAGCTAAATTTAAGCCAATCTGAAAATGAAACCCAGACATCCAACAAACAAACCTCAAAATGCTTAATTACAACAAAGAGAGATCTGAATAAGAACGTACCAGATTTAAATTGCAAAAATAGGCAATAAGCTTGTCATAATATAAGAGATCCGGTGTGGCTTTTAATTTCTCATGCAAGGAAACAAACTTGATGACCACTTCCTTGGCCTAAAAACATTTCAAGTAAAACATGTCACTTTCTAAGTGTATGATTCATCTTATAAGCCAAAAATTACCATCAATAAGTCATGAGAAATTACCATACCTGTAAATTGGGTAAGTTGGTTGTGTACTCGTATATCAAGGCTGAGAACCTTTCACTTTTCACCCCTGCATTGAGAAACAAGAATAACTAAGGTACATTGCAAATATGTACCAATTAATTCAATGCATTTGCTCATAACACCCGGGTCACAAAAAATATGCCAAGTAACTATTTGGTGCTGTAGTAAATTTCTCAAGAATTTTGTTTTTTTTTCCGATAGATTTGATACTTTATGTGCAGAAAAGCTCAAAAAAAAAAAAATCGGAGGTTGTTTTCCTAGACAGCATACTGGTCTGTATGCAGCTGTGAGGTCAGGTACATTACAAGCAACCTGGACAGTTATGGGACTGGTACCAGCATGCATAATCTCAGGTTAGAATTAGGGCAGGGGACTGAACAAGGTACCCTTTTGTACAATGCCAGCTTTCACTTATAGAGATAGATAACATACCCGCTTCAGAGATATCAGAAAGGAACTCTAGAGCAAATTTTTCGAGTTGCAGCCTCCCAAGAGATTTAAATATGCTAACCACGTAACAAGGTTTTGAGACTTTATTTATCTTTAATACGTTCAACAACTCACTTAGCTCCTTGACTCTGTCAGTTTCACAAAACGCCAGAAAATAATTCTCTGTTCCAGATTCAGAAAAGAAAAGAATAAGACGAAGCATATTTTTATTCAGTGTGGCTTATTCTGGCCAATGGATTCACCATGCAGAATATTGTACCCACATGTACCGATGTATATACCTTCATAGTGTCAGTTTGAAATCATTTCATTCCTCTTTTTACTTAATATTCGACATATATTTTGGCCAATGAAAGTTAAAAAAATACATAAAAAAGGCACATTGAAATAGTAACATACTAAGTTATTATTAGGGAAACAAAAACATAAACAATAAGGTTCATTTCACGCATACCTTCACAAAATATTTAAGTATAGAGTATACACATATAAAAATCATGCATAATCTAAGGCAAGTGCGAACATACCCTTCAAAAAACAGAAATCGTCAGTGCCCTTTCCTTGATTTCTTATAACATACCCGAACTAACTATATCGATACTCTTTTTCTCTAATTAAAATGAAGAGAAAAATAGATAATTTAGGCACTTATATAGAGAGGGAGGGTAGAAAGACATTCTCTGCTTAAAGAGACAAACAAAATACTTCTTTTTTGCAGGGATATCTAAGAAGTTTTAATATATATTTGGTATACTAAACTTCTACTTGTTTGTAGAATCCAAGCAGTAGATAATATAATGTACCTGCTAAGCTATAAGTATCATCATCGACTGATTCACAGAGCTCCTTAATTCTCTGCTCATCTGAAACCCTTATGCACGACAACATCTCATAATACCCAAGTCTAGACAAAGCTCTCGGGTTCTCCTCCTTTAAGAATCCACACACCTGATCAAATTCCTCTACCATTTTGAAATCAATTAGGTAGGAGAGAATTGGGCCATAGCTTGCTTCTTCTATCTCAAAACCTTTCTCCTTCATCAACAGAAGCAACTTGCATGCCTCACCAATACATTCAAATGCCTCATTTGGGTCACGGCTCATCCTAGCCTCACTAATACAAACTCCAATTAAGGAATTGCATTCCTTTGGACTAGATCCTCTCCCGAGCTTATCGAAAAATTCTAAGGTTGGACCCGAACCAAGTCGTTTGGCAGAGATTTTCATTAGCTTGTTATAACGGCCTGACTCCGTGTTCCTAAAGATATATCTTTTCTTTCTCTCCCTTGTCATTGCCTTTCTATGTACATTTAGGCCAGGACTGGGATTATGTTCCCATTCTATGCCTAGTAAGTTGTTTACAAAAGTAGATTCCACAGCGTTTTCTAAAAATTTCCATGTAATGGAGATGCAGTTAGTATTCTCTTTCAAAAATTATACTCAATTTTCAAATTTAACTTCTTGTAACTTCTTGGCTTTCAACTCAGTTGTAGGATTAAGAAAGCAATTAAGCAAATAAACCGTGCAGAGGGTTTAACAACAACCAAACCTAGGAAAAAGATGCTTGTCTCTATAACAGCCAACAAAACTGACAAGTACTGTTGCTTATTGGTTATAACATGTACCTACGCTATTACTCAGAGAAGTTCAACTAAAGTAAAAGATCATTCAAGTCCCACAGATAAATTTGACCTGATTTTATCTACATACCGCCATCATGTACTTAAAAAAAACCCAAAAAAAAAAAGAACAGCATACCTCCATCAGGCAAAAGCACAGAAATCTCTCTTGAAACTGCAGCGGCATTAACTGAAGGAGAGAAAAAAAATCAGCCAAATACTAAATTAACTGTTAGGGGTTTGCTTACAATCGGGGGTTTACCCTTGGTTAGGATCACCTGGAACTTTTCTGTGACAATAATTACTCAAGTTCTTGCACCATTACATGCTAGCATTGCAATCATTCATTGAGTACAATTGGATATGGGTGGGTCAAAATTTTGTCTAGCATGGTTTAACACTTTACAAAGTTCAGTTGGTACTTAATACATGGTTGGCACTTTATAAATTAAAAGTTGACCCTTGTAAATATAGTTTGTTTATTAGTCAATACTTCAACAACTTACAGCTTAGGCACTTAACATGTGAATATTGACACTTAAACAAGTTAAGTTTTGATACTTCACAGACAATCAACACGTGTTTAATCGATCTTTATAGGCAAAGATCTGGACGAACAGGAAAGAATGAAAAAAATCGCCATCTGAACAGAGAAATTTAGGTAATCGGATATAATGTACCGGGAGAAGAAGCGAAGGAAGGGGACTGGGATTTGCCCTTGCGGCCAGTGGGGTCAAGACTGGAGAGGAGCTGTGTCGACAAAGAGGTGGACGTCTGGGAAGACGAAGGAGTGACTGCGCGACGGGAGGCCGCCGTGGAACAGAGCGAAATGGTGGCCAGAAATGATTTTGCGAGGCTCTTTTTGGGCATGGCCACAGTCTCCTTTCCGGCCTTGGCCTCCTCGCAAAGAGAAGTGCGCGGCGGGGAGAAGGAAGAAATGGAGGCCGGAGAGATCAGCTCCAGCCAAAGGCGAGGAGCAAGGCGATTAGGCGATCAAGGAAATTTTTCTTTTTGTTCTTCTATTGTTCATTCATCCACTAGTCGGAACAGTAGGAGTGTTCGATTCTGGATGTACGGTTCTGATCGAACTGAACGTCCAAGATGTAGTTCAGAATTGTGATTCTTAGATTGAACGGTCCGGATTCGTTCATTGAACTACTTTCGTAGCTGTACTTAAGTATCTACATCTGTGAAACTTTTAAAATTTTCAAATAACTGATAACTACTTTTTAAAAAATTTAGTCTCTTTGAATTTCTAAACTTCTATATTTTTAAAATTAAAATTAGAATTTTTTAATCATTACATTAGCATTTAATTAAAATAAATTGCAAAAATTGAGCGAATGTCGCCGCGTCAAAGTTTATAAACAATTTCTTATTAAAAAAGTATTGAACAAAGTTGCTAAATAAGAAATCCATCTACATCTCTGAAATTGGTTTAAAAACTGCCACATCAGATTAAAAACTATAATAATTTCAAGAATGTAAAAAATTTATTTATGTTTTTCTCTATTTTATCCTTGATTTAAATTATATACGGTCATTCGTAAACATGTAATATTTTATAAAGTACTTTTAATATGAATATTTTATTTTGACCTTAATCCAATACTAGTATATTCCTTTACAGAAATATATTAACAAGAAATCAATATCACAGTCACTAAATTTACATAATGAGTACTAGGTTACATACTTACATCACAATACTTAAAATAAATATATAGTCTTTCGTGTAATAAATACTAATGCAAATCATATTTCTCGATTTAAACAATCAAGAGATAATAAAGAAATAAAATAGAAAAATCAATCCTTTCTTATTAGTTGCTACCATTTAAATGGGAATGCGCGAGTTGAGAATAAGTAAGAAATTTAGATTTCTCATTAGTTGCTACTGATTAAACGACTATTTAATTGTTATTGACGACCAAACTGTTACGATTACACTTAACGGAGGTCTGTTTACGAATGAAAATGATTAATCAGTCTTGTTAAGCGGCTATTTTTCTGTTTAATCGTTCGTTTATTTCTGTTTATATTTGTTTATTCCAGTGAATATTTATTTTCACATTATTTTTTTTTCTGTAATAGTGTATGATAATAAGTTTTATAAATTATATATTGTAGTTTTGTTTGTACTTGAATATACATCTAATATTTTTCATATTTGTTTTTTCTTCCTACTTACTTTTAAATTGATTAATTCTTCTATTATTTACATATCATATTTTTTTTTTACTTACTGATGCAATTTTTTCAATTAGTATAACATGTTCATATATGAAATTAAGTTGTTATCATAAACTAAATTTAGTGATTGTATGTTGAAATGTTTCATTTTCAGACTGCAGGTACCTGTACCTATTTAAAATTCTACTCACCGGCACATGGAAAGGTTCTTTTAATGTATATATTTCAATTTTTTTAAGTAGAAAAATATAATTATCAAAGGAGCTACTGTTAACACTATTAAAAAAAAAAAGAAAATCATAAGAAAACTAGTTTATTTTGCATTAGTTAATTCTTCTTTTTTTTTTAAATTTCCGCAGAGGCTTGCATTAGTCAATTCAACGTGATTTAGTTTTACTTTGTTTGTAATGTTTTGTTTGAAACTGTGAGCCCGCTTTAGCACATTGAAGAAGAAAATGTTTTTGAGGCTATTTATGTCTTTACACTATAACATATATTTTATTCATAGAGTGAGTCTATGTTACTATGCATATTACGGGTTGATCTGTAATACGGTTCAATATTTTCGTATTCAAAGTCTTAATGGTCGATCCGAACGATTTAACTTGTTTCCCTTATGAATATCTACTTTCAGACCGAATTTTATATTTTTTAGAATTTTTTTTTACTATTTTGTAAGATAAGTAGAAAATCACTTGATGTGAAAATTTTGAACCATCTAAAAATAGTGATTTTCTATCTATTTTAAAAAATAGTAAAAAAATTCTAAAAAATATAAAATTTAGTCTTCAAATACATATTAATATGAAAATTATTCTGAACATTGAATTGATTATTAAAATTTTAAAAATAAAAATATTAATACGTATTATGAACTAAATTGTGATTTGTGATATACATGATACCAGACCAGAGTCAGTACCAGACTCACTCTTATTCATATATGTTAAGTCTTTGTTCTTAAGCTGCTACTCGAACAACACCCGCTCGGCCGCTCGGATTAAATTTTTAATCCTTCCCCATACCGAACAGCCTCTTCCGACACATCTCCTCCCGCTTCGGTCTTTTCTTAAAACCCTAACTGGAGCCTCTGGTTCAGCTCTCTCTTCTGAGCAGCATACGACCATCGGGTCCCACCCGACAGACCCATCTTCTTCTTCTTCTCTCTCCCGAACAAACCAGAAGGAAGGAAATAATTGGCGTATCTCGGACAGAAGGTGAGTCTTTTCCCATTCAAGCGTTTTTTGTTTTGCTCAAAATGTTTTTGCCCAGTCGGTTCGGAAGTTTGGAAAATTGCCCAACAATCGGATGTTAAAGGGCTGCAGAGAGATAGATTTTGAAACAATGGTAGGAGCGCAACAATGGAGTGAGTATTGCTTGCTAATTAATGCTACGGTAGAGGATCCAAATTTTTAAGTGTGGTACCTACACCACAGACAATACAATATTGGGGGGGGGGTTGCGCTGGGCCATCTTTGGCCACACCCTCTCTTTGTCTCTGCCTGTAATGTTACTTTGTAAGTGACCTAATTTGTAATTCCAAACAAGTACTGGTACTGGTACCAACTGAAGTTGATTCTACCAGACTTCCCCTACCAGTATTGACACTCTGCATGACATGCCTTATTTTTCCCAGTTGTCCATCTGCACCAGTGAAAAGTACGAACTGCTAAGTATTGGGATATTCTGGTGTGGGAATTGTAAGCAATCATTGCCCCAATCAAACGTACCTTTATTACATCTCTATTTATCTCAGATCAATTTTCTTTATCCAATTGTAAGTGAAATGGATCGTCAGTCCCAAGAATATGCAGCTGCTATGTCATACACACAGAACCAGCAACAGTATGGTGGTTTTGCTCCACAGCCCCAACAATATCCCCAGCCGCAGTTTCCAGGCCCACAATACATTCCATCTCACCACTCTGCGCTCCCTCAATACCCTTCTTTTCCCTCTCACCCAGTCCCACCATCTCAGCAACCTGGGCCCCACCAATTCTATTCTCACCCTCCACCACTACCTTATGCCGGTGGGCCCCACCACCAGCAGTCACCTCCACCCTTTGGTTTGCCGCATCACCTCCCACCACCTCATTTCGTGCCCCACCACCACCCACCACCTCCTGTGGGACCCCCAGCCGACCCTGAACTCCAAAAGAGAATCGACAAATTGGTTGAGTACACAGCCAAAAATGGGCCTGAATTTGAGATTATGATTCGAGAAAAACAGCATGACAATCCGGATTATGCATTCCTCTTCGGCGGAGAGGGCCATGGGTACTACAAATACAGACTCTTCTTGATAGGTGAGTCCCACTTCTAACTAAAAGAACTTTTTTCGTGCAGCTAAACATCATGTTGTTAAATTGAAATTTGTAACTCTATTGTTGGGGAAAAGTTTCAGAATGTGTCTTGTTTGAAAATTAGTACATGTAGTTCAAATATATTGACTGGTGGATCTGACCATTCCATCCTTTAAGCTTTGAATCTGGCAAAGCCTTGAGAATCCCCATAGAAGTACAGGTTCATCTCAATTGAGTCGACAACCTCAATCCAAAACAGTCTAGTTGGCTTGCAAATGCAAAATGGCTTGCGGTATTAACTCAAGAACTGTGCTTCTATTTAACAGGAAACTTCAAAATGTCCAAGGTGATAGGTTGTGGAAGGTTCTAGGAAGTATGTATTTAGTAAACTGAATTGATATGAAATTACCATTATGACATTTAGGTTTAAAACTGGCAAATGATCTTACATGGTCAAAATATTTCCCATAAGTGCCAACGCAGCAATATATTCTGTAGCTAGTATGTGGAAGCTAAATTTTTCTTTTGCGGAAAAAAAGGAACTTGTGCGGAATATACCATATTTTCGTGGGTATTAACTACAAAGTACAATTGCTTCCTGACAGGCGGGTCCCATTTCAATTCTCCCCCGCCATTCCCCCACATGGTTGCTCATGCTGCAGGTCCACCGCAAATGGCACATCAAGTCCCCCACAACCACCCATACTATGAGCACCAGTCACAGCCTCAGGCGCCAAGCTTCTTTGAGCCGAGGCCATTCAAGGGCCTTGCTGGTCCACTTCCTTCTGATGTGGCAGCTGAGCTGGAGGATGTGCTGATGGAGCTAAGTGGCACCAAAGAATCTATAAAGGGGGCCAAGTTGTGGTTCATTCAGCGGGCACCATTTGCACCTGCACTGGCTGAGGCACTGAGAGATCGGGTCTTTGCAACAGATGACCCTGAGAGGCAGTTGCATATCATTTTCTTGGTCAATGATGTACTTTTTGAAAGGTTCTTCTCCCTATTTTCCTTTTACTTCTTTTTTATTGAAGAATGATTGCATGTTTGAGCTGCCAAACTGCAAAATACCATATCCCTCTAGGTTCCAAGATGACAGATAATGTCAAGATACCAAGCCTCTCTGTATCCCTATCCTGATTTATCCATTTGTATTTATATATGTATGCTTCTTTTGCATTATATCATGACTTTGAAGTACCGAAGGGACTGTTTGTTGGTTAAGTTTTGTCTACACAAAACAGCAGTTTTCCAAATTTGTTGTTTTGAAAAAGTCTTGCAGTGGTTTGACCTCCTTCAGCATGTGATGGTTTTTGCGAGCAAAGCCATCCAAACCATTATTTTCTTCACTTGGTGAAAGACCATTGGTAGTCAATCTTTTGGTGTTTTTTCCTGGCTTAGGTTATAAAATGAGGATCATGATCCTTACTAGGACCGAAGCCTCATGTTGCTTCGGCCCATTTATTGAGTCATTTTATGGCTTATATTTTTTATGGTTGGAGACCTAGATTGTATTCTAACATTTTGTGTAGTGAAGTTATAATATCAGATCAATAACTGTGATCCTTTGCATAAATTTTAATTAAAACTAAATAGTATAACAACTATAATATATGAAATGAAGAATTGTATCAAAATGCTGTTTTTAACAACTGACTGCTATGATTATCTTGCTGTACCAGCTTACAACATAGAACAAACCCACATGAGCTAGACAATGAGGCACTTGCACTACTACCTGTGCTGGGTGCAATGCTTTCTAGGGTTTACAATAACCCACTAAACAGGGAGGCGAATCAATCTCGGCTCCAGAAAATTGTACAGTTCTGGGCCTCTAAAGAGGTCTTTGACCAAAGTACCATTTCTATCCTCGAAAGGGAGATGAAGGGTGGTACCACTATTGCTCATGCACCTGTTGACATACCAATGCCAATGCCCTCAGGTCTCTCTCTCTCTCTCTCTCTCTTTTTTTTTGAAAAACTTGGCAGAGGCTGCCAAGATGTTGTATCTCTCTGTCTCTCTTTCTGTCTCTCTCTCTCTCATATAATGGGTCTTGGGGGATTGTTCTCTAATGTGGAGTACTGCCAACCTTCCGGTGGAGACAACCAATAGAGGTATCAGCACTGGCCAAGTCTTGTGCCATTTTCTACTGCCTGGTACAGTGTATTTGAATACCAAATAACAATTCTAATATCTAAAATTTATTTCAGGGTTTCAGCAGCAACCTCAAAGTTGGCAATCTGAAAACTCACAACATGAGAACCATCTAACACATAACATTTCTATCCCTCCAGCACACATACCTCCTTACTCCCTCCCAACCCAACCGCCTTTCCCTGCCTCACTACCTGCATCCATGTCGGTACCGATCCAACCTGCCTTACCAATCACACCCCCAATTCAGGCTGACCCTAACCCACCCCCTTATCCATTGTTCCCTCCAGGTCTCATACCAGGTATGGTACGCAAAATGCAGATCGGTAGCGGTGTACCATACTCCCCTTTGAGCCCCTTAGATATCCCCACAATGATACCTCCATCCCCAGTTCCACAGTCAGAGATTCTGGAGCGGGTCTCAAAATTTTTTAGAGAGATCGGAGAAACAAACCCGTCAGAGGGCCCGATGAGGAGAGATGAAACTGATGATGGGTATGACAACTTTGAGAGAGATACGGAGGAAAGAGAGAACTTGATACGCAAGGGAGGTGCCTGCATACCACCCCCTCCTAATTTACAGAATGTTGATCCAGAGACAGGGATGTACCCTGATGGGTCGGTTCCAGCTTCGGGCAGTACTGGGTCAGGGCGGCTGGGTCTAGGGGCCATAACAGATCCAAATGGGCCAAGCCAGTATGATGATGTGTATTCCTCTTACAGAAAGCAGAGAAGTACATCATACCACTCAACCATTAGTGCAAGATCTACCACCCGTTGATAACCTTGTTTGGAATTTGAATTTTCACTTTGCAAGATCCCTGTGAATTTTGTTCGTTTGATGTGCTTTATTTCTTCTTAGCAGTCATGTAGAACTTGAGTTCATCTTTTACTAGAGGTTACAACTTAAAAAATTTTAGATTATTGAAATTGCTAACATTAACAAAGGAACTGTAATCCACAGCTTTTGAAATTTTTGGTAAATCAAACAGCATATAATGCCATAATCTACTGCACCCCCATTGATATTATAAATAAGATGA
>CAXKVW010000832.1:0-37374 GCA_964058825.1 Carex arenaria
GAGGAGGAGGAGAAAAACGCGAGTTTGGCGAGGATTCTTCGGATTTCTTCATAGTTTTGCCATGAACACTCTTATTATTTCTGTTTTGCTTTGTTTTGAGAACATGAGTAGCTAAACTATTTGTTTCTAGGGTTAAGATGTAGTTTTATGTTTGGTTTTATTTGCTAGTTACTTTAATTTGTGTCGAATGATTTGTTTTTATCTTGTTGAGTAGCATTTCGATTGCTTTGTTTGTGCTTGTTTGAATTGATTAGTCAACCCGTTAGATGAATGCGCACATCTAAATGTTAGGTGCCAAGTTTATGACATTTAATCCAACCAAACAAAGTATATGAAGTAGGTTTGTGACCCGAAAGGAGAAACCAAGGAGTACCCGAAATACGAAACTTTTCTCGAGGCGAAAGTCCTTGAATACTTTTAGTAAACCGACAAGTGACTTAGGTTAATCCAACTAAAAAGCGAAAGTTGAGGTTTGAAGCACCTAAGAGGGGAGTATTTGAGTTCAGTAATCTGGTTACTAAGACAAAATTGCGACAGCTGAGGTTAGAAATTTAGGTACGGTCAAAAGAAACTCTAAACAAACGTATCGGCACAGAAACAGTAACTGCAGTATTAACTCGGTGGTCTATACGAACCGTATAGGATTCTATACGGGCTGTATACCTTGGGGCTGAACTGAAATGAAATCTGGCATCCTGGAAACTCTTTTTATAATCTGAAAAACAACTTTAATCTTCTTTTTACTGTTTTAATTATTGTTTTAATCCAGTAGAATTTAGAACCAAACCAAATCCACTTTTTCTCACTTCTAGGATTTTAGTAATTTTAAGTAGAGTCCGGTCATTTTCTTACCGTTCCTGTGGATACGATACCTTGCTATACCCAACTTCAGTTGTGCGCTTGCAACCGATATTTGGTATTTTAGGTTATTAAAAGCCTACACGCATTCCAGCTAACAAGTTGTGTCAAACATTTAAATAATTTCCATGTCAGGTTTAAAAAGTCGTATAGTGAGTTTTAAAAGTTTGAGAATTTAAAGTGCTCATGGACTTTACTTTAAAAAAAAACGACTTGATAAAAAAAAAACTCAAAAGTATTTTTTTTTTTTTTTGTGGATCTCATTTGATAGAGAAAATTGAGTAAAAAATATTTGTATTTTTAAATCGCAAAATTCATCATGGATCGTCGGAAAAATTGACGAAAATTATTAGAGGAAAAAAAAGTAGGTAAAATGAATATTTTTTTTTGGCTTGAAAACAAAAGTAGCTAGGAGTTAAAACTATCCAGATTTAGAATTTAAATGCTTGCAGATAGATATTTAAGTGCTTAGATATGAGTGCTGAAAATACAAGTTAGACATTATGGGGGGGCGCGCTCGGAGATTTATTTGTGGGACAATTATCAGGCTCCTTTTTAAAAAAAATATTGATTCGTAATTGAGATATTACAGTTTATTTATAGACAATCTAGATCTAACCTAGCCTAATTCGGATCTGCTGAAATCCTAGCAGGATTTCTAGTAAATGGTTAAAGTTTGAATAAATGCTGAAAACAAATCTGTTGAGTATATGTCCATTTATATCTAGTAAATATAAAGTCCGTATTATGATTTGTTCATATATAAAATTTGATTATTTACTAAAATCATACTTATTTTAGTTAAATCCGAATATAGAAAACAAGAATAATTGTTGGAACCAAATCTATTTTTTCATTGAAAAAATGAGGACCCATCTCTTTCTCTCTCTCTCTCTCTAAAAGGAGGGTTCTCTTCTTTAAATTATGAAAAAAAAATTAACGGAAAATTTTATAAAATACTCTTCTTTATTAAATTATCAAACAAAATACTCCTCTTCTAAATTTTTTGACATAATGCTCTTGTAGACCACACTTTTCCTTACCTTCCCTTCCCTCCTCCCTCTTGCAATCTTACTCCTCTCTGGGTCCTTGATTAAAGCACATTTCTATTTGAAGTTAACATATTTAAAGGAACTGTTCATACATATCAGTTCCCTAATTGTTACGTATGATTTTTTGTTTTTTTTGCATACTACATATAAAAATTTTACGCAACTTTGAATAGAAACTATTTTTATACATGATCGATAACTGCAATCCTTATTATTATAAGAATGCAAAATATTTTGAAATTACATATTTTGTCATTGTGCTTCTTATGCAATAAAGTAATAATATAAGCACAGATCCTTCTATATGTAGCGAATTTTTAAAAGAATTATTTTTTTTTTTTGCTTTCTTAAATGTAAAATATTATGCTTCTTATGTAATGAAGTAATAATAGGAGCATGGGTCCTTCTATCTTGATTCATTTTTATTTTTTTTACTCATAAAAGAAGTGAACATTGGCTAAGGAATATTTTACATTTAAAGAGAATCCTTATATTATTGCATACGAAACAGAATATTTTACATTTAAAAAGGTAATACTTTTTTAAATTCTTTAAAAATTCACTAAGAAACTACATATTTGATGTTGTTATAAAGTAAAAATAAACAAACATAAACAAGATGGAGGGAATGTAAAGAATAGCTATCTCTTATTCATATATTTCTCATATGTGTACAATACAAGATTACAATACCTCTATTTATAGGCTACAAATTGTAAATGAAAAGTCATTACAATAATAAAGAAGAAAATAAATTCCAAATAGTGGTGGCTATATAAATTCCAATGGTAGTGGGATAGTGGGAGGTAAATGAGAATTAATATTGAGAGTTAATGGACCGTCCATTATATTCATAATACTCCCCCTTGGATGTCCATTACATAAGAATATGCCTCATTAAAATCTTACTAGGAAAAATCCAATGGGATAAAAACCTAGTTAAAAAAAAGAGTACATTATTCCTTTTAACGCACAACTACAACCTTATCAAGAAAAACCAGTGAAAAAATCATGATTAAGAAAATTGTAGTGCATATTAACTCCCTCTCATAACAACATCAATTAAAATATTTAAGTCGGCGAACTCCAATATTACGAACTAGCTTTTCAAATATTGTAGTAGGGAGCGCATTAGTGAATAAATCTGCTAGATTCTCACTTGAACGGATCTGCTGAACATTAATAGTATTGTCCTTTTGGAGATCATGTGTGAAAAAGAATTTTGGTGAAAAATGTTTTGTTCTATCTTCTTTAATATATCATTCCTTTAATTGAGCAATACATGCAGTATTATCTTCATATATGATCGTCGGGATCATTTCTCCAGAAGACAAGCCACATGTCTGATGAATGTGTTGAATCACAAATCTTAGCCAAACACATTCTCAGCTTGCTTCGTGTATTGCTAAAATATTAAAATAAATTACCTTGAATTTTCAAATAGTAGAGCTCTCGTGCTGATAACGTGTTATAAAGTAAAAATAAACAAACATAAACAAGATGGAGGGAATGTAAATAATGGCTATCTCTTATTCATATATTTCTCATATGTGCACAATACAAGATTATAATGTCTCTATTTATAGGCTACAAATTGTAAATGAAAAGCCATTACAATAATAAAAAAGAAAATAAATTCCAAATAGTGGTGACTATGAATTCCAATGGCAGTGGAGTAGTGGAAGGTAAATGAGGATTAATATTGAGAGTTAATGGACCATCCATTATATTCATAATAGATGTGAACTTTAGCATGCTATATGTAACGATGTCCCTTTAACTCATGCCTTTAATTCCAAAATTAACTTTCGTGCATCCATCTCGTATAGAATTTGGCCCGAATTCTAATCGGACGGTCCAAATCCAAACTAATTTTTTTTTTTGTTATCTTAGAGGATATGAATTCCGGATCCGTATCCAGTACTCTAGAACATTTCTCTCACTTTACGGTTTGAGATTAAATCTCAGTCGCTTTGAGATTCGGGATAGCGCAGAGGCAGTATTATTGGGTTTTGAGATTCGTGCCAAATTGAAAGAACGGTCCGGATCCAGTAATTGTAAAAGATTCATTTTGAGGTAATAGAGAGAGAGATGTGACTTCATGAATTCCACCTATACCCATAGCTGGGATGAATTCAGAAATTAAATACCAAATGCGAGCGTACCTTTGAAGTTTGAATGGCATGAAATCGCCAACCTGTAATCCCGTAGGTAAAATTCGCCTTAATTTGCTATTACCTACAGGAGTGCAGATCCAGTGCTCTCCGGAATCAAGGGGTTAAGGTTATTAGAAAATCGGTGATTAAATTAATTACTTGCTGGTACGTACTGTGTGCAGTGATTTGGTATGAAACCCAGCCAGGTTCTGGTTCAGGTACATGCTATATAAATTTCACTATTTCTGATTCACCCTTAATTAATTTAGACCTTAGTCAAAGTCAACCGAAAAAAAATGAAGAAAATGAAGACCAATGAATGAATGTTTCCGCTGAAGGCATATATGTCAGCATATATTGAAATGGGTCCACAAAATTTTTGACCAGTGTCTCAGCTCACATGTGACATGCCTCGTTGCGTTGCGTTGCGTTGCCTACTTGGGGTAGCATGCAGTTGCTTGCACGCCAAGGCCCCCCAACCATAAAAATTAAAGAGCACTATACATGAATCCATCAAGTCTTATTCAATTGCCTGTTGCAAGGACATACTTAAATCCAGAAAAACCTAATCAACTTTATTTATATATCGATTATCGAGTTCGACTCAAACTTATCCATGCATATCCTCTCTTAACTCTTTACTCTTGGGGAATTGAAGGAGGTTCTATAATATATAGTATTCTAATGGGGCCGCATTGGGTCCCCACTCCACTTGTAAAATCACGGGGAGCGGTCTTGTTTTTCACAAAAGACAAAAACTTTCATCACCGACAAACCGGAGAAATAACCGTGCCCCAAAATCTAATACTGCACAGATTTCTCGCGATGTCAATATTACGAATATGTTTCTCCTAGTCGTAGCTTGCTATGTTAAATATCTGTTCTCCATTTCCTTCCCAACAGAAAATAAAACAAGGAAAATTCATTCTTCTTCTATTTTTCCAATTCTCTATACTGTCATCCATCCTTTTGTTATGGAAAAGCAACATGAGGATAACATGGAAAGTGTGATATCTTTTGCTTTTGCTTTTGCTGGTTTCTCTATTAGAAAAAACAGAAATGCCACCAGGAACAAATTAAAGTCAACTGACCGATTGAAGACCAGGTGCTTGAATTTAAAAGAATTTACTCTTTGCTGTTTCGAGCTGTGCTATTTATTTCACAAAATTGAAGACCTCGTGCGTTAGAATAGGATAAGACACCAATTTGTTCTTTCTCGCTTGACCCATTAAAGCTTTTACTGAGCCATTTTACCTTATTTTATCCCTCCTACAGGAGCTAAAATAGTTTTTTTTAAGAAACTAAAAACCGCCCTAATAATATAAACCAAAATTTATGCTAGAAGTGAAAACCAGGTGCTTGAATTTAAAAGCTCAATTCTTTGTCCTAATAATATAAATCTTAATTTTAGATCCTTTTACATCAGAGAGGACAATGCCTATCATGGGTACAGGTCAATATGGTATTAGGGCAAACATATCAAAAGGCAGAACAACAGCCTTTGAAAAAATATCTAATAGAAAATACACGGACCAACCAAATAAGCACAACAGAACCTAAAACTATGCATTTGGGTACCTTACAATCATCTATAGTCCCTGAGCAATAGTCCTGACCATTTCTAAGAAAACTCGGGTTGATACAACTCTACAATACACCAGCATTTTTAAACTAGCAAAAGTTAGCTAACCCAATACCCACTAGAATTAAATTACTCGTACAATATAGATACACCTAACATATACACTGGGTAAAGCACTTGATACACCATGGTAGCACACAGCTCTTTGCTTTCTATACAAAACCAGCATGCTTCTATCTCTCAGTATCATCCTCTGTCACCTTGAAGTGCTCAGGCTGGCTGCCACTACAGTACAAGCTCCACATTTTTGAGTAGGCCCTTTCCAGATTTTGAACCTGAAACCATCAGCCAACATCAATATTTACTTACTCTTGAAGGTGCAAGGAGGTATGTATCCTTGGCTTGATAGAACAATGGCAGGTCATCCAATACTCAAAAAATGAAATGTCCCCCCATGAAAACAACAACAATGAACTTTCTTGTAAAAGCTATAAAAATGGATTTATATGCGGATACATATGTGCAACTTAATTTTATGGATTTCAGTTCTTTTGCAATGTATTTCATACAAAGAATATAATTAATTAAAGTGTGTGCACATGAGCATGAGCAAGCTTGGTGGTCCAACGCTTGGATAAGAACACTAAGTCCTGAGTCGGAATCACAGAATGGCAGCCTTTTAAAGCTAATTTTGAGGTATGCCTCATGTGCGCGGATTATCTGTGGCTTATCTCAAAGTCAAACTGTGTGGAAGAACCACATATGTGCCCTACATATTGTGCCAGGCAGCTGAATACCCGTATATGCGAGCCAGAGACACAAGCACAACAAGGCCACATATGTGCCCTGCATATTGTGTCAGGCGGCCGAACACCCGTATATGCAAACCACAGACAGGCAGCCGAATACTCGTATATGCAGTCACATTTTGAAACACTGGATACTACTGTTGCCAAATGCAGAATATTCATGCTTGAGGTGATTAAAAAATGCTTCACGTTGTCACAGGCAACCAGGAATTGGGTGCAAATTGCACTAGAGTATTTTTTTTGTTTTAACTGCATAACAGTTAATATGTCAAACTAGAAAAGACAATACTTGAAAACTAACCCATCTAAGAGTATCAAATAAAGGGCAAGTCAGACGGGCCTCCATGAGCCTAGTTCTTAGTGATTGGAGTTTGGAGGGGTCGAGAGCTAAAGCAACTGCTTTCTCTTCATACTCCTTCATACTGAAAAGAACAAAGAACAAAAAAGACAACAGAAAACACCAAGTCAAAAACTAGCTGGTACAAGTTAAACTGACTCTAAACAAGTACTGAAGTACTTGATGTTATTATGATGCTTATAGAAGCATGGCATTCTGCACCAATAAATCATACAGAATTATAACACCTACCTCCAAGCAATCATCTCTTCGCCAAGGCCAGTTGCCATACACAAAGAACCAGCAACTCTAGTGGCCATTTTCTCCAGAGGTAAAGTTATCACGGGCAAACCAGCCCACAGAACATCAGTACCAGTAGTATGCCCATTGCATAATGGTCTGACCAACAGAAATAAATAGGCAAGTGACAATTAGTTGTACCATTAAGCAAACAATAATAAAATAATCATTTTAAAGATAGCAACAGCACAAGTGTCATATAGTCTACAATTTTTTACTTTTATTACCATGCTGTAGATGGCTGGTCAGTCACTAATATTTTGTAAATAGATTAAAATGTAATAACCAAGCTTGGTGTCAGGATCAAATCAAAAGGCGTAAATTATCACAATTCAAATATGCAAGAATTTGGGAATAAGAATAGAAGTATGAATTCATACGTATCAAGGTAAAGGTCAGCTAAGGCACTCCGTCTTATATGCTCATCTTTCACAGCTACATCTGTAAAGATTATCTGTTCTGGCCTAACACCTTTTGAGGCAGCATCTACCAACACATAAAAAAAAAAAATTCTAAGAAAGATGTATGAAAGCTAAGAATAACGCTTATACCTATTGGCAGTTTTGAAAAATGCTGCCAACTTCACCTAATTTAGACCTGAATCAACTTAAACCCCAATGAAGCCCCAATTCACCCTTAAGATATATTTGTAAATGAACCAGTGAAATGGGGCAAACTTCAAGATATAAATTTTAAATTGATGTCCAAAATGGTATCTGTATTTCAATATTTAATAGAAATAATATTTTTTTTTGTTTGCTACTAAATACTTACAGGCACGCACTCTCATCTCTCCAGCCACTGGAAACCTAAGAAGCCACAGCACACTGTTTGGAACCCGTTTGAGAATATTGCACCTTGAAAACAACAATAAGAGGAGCATTAGGCTTTTTATGTCAAAATTGCTAATCAAGTGTAAATAAGGGACATCTTAATGTTACTTCATTGCTTTCACGAGCAATAGGTAATTGAACATTATCTGATAAAGTTCCATTGGGAAGCTTAATTCATCTGTTGAAGTGATTCTTTTGAAAACTTTATAAATTATTGTAATATAATATGTTGGCCCAGCGATCTCAGAGTTAAAAAAACCAGAAGCAATGTTATGCATGATTTCTGGAAATGTATATTTAGAAACTTTACCAAGTGTTAAATATATCTGGATCCATCTTATAAAGCTGACTAAAACAAGCAAAAATAATTTTATCGTCTGGCAGCCCATAATCTGACCGTTTATGAGGGCACACAGTGCTCAGCACATTCCGGTTAGCCTGTCAATTATATAAGAGAATCTATTATTACTAAAAACAAGCACTTCATCCTACTTGCTGTTATCTCAGAGTTGTATGCACAAAATGTCTTCAAAAGTGTTCAGGTGAGGACATGCAGCAGTACAGAACTGTATCACAGGGTCACAGACAGACCGCTAATTTGTTTATTCTATCTGCATTACTTTTTCTTCTTTAATTTGGAGTTCAAATGAGGTTTTGGAAAGAAGCAATTCAAGATGTGACAAAATTGATTTCAAGAGAAATAACAAAATGTAGAAACAATAGCGCACCAGATTGGTGCAGTAACTATTATGTCTAATGCTGTAACAATTGTGGTAATTTTTAGTTGTATGACCTATTCGACCCATTGGTCTTGACCTACTTTATCCATTTTATTTGACCTACCTCAAATTATTCCTCTTACCGGGGTTTGGGCAAAATCTCCCTCAACAACCAACATCAGTATAGAAGTAAGAACTTCAATAATTTACCTGCTTGTAGTCATTCACAAAGTAACAGTGTGGAAGGTGTACAAGCTTTTCTGAATAAATATGTGCATACTGCATTGGCGACACAAACTGCAAAATAAATTTAAAGAAAAAATATTAAATAACTAATTCATACTTGAAAGTGGAAACTGGAAAAGGAAGCTTCAGAAAATTAGGTGTTCAACCTCATCAGTTACTAAATAATCAATATATGTTGCACCAGTAGTCCCAGGGAACCCCATGTAGGAAACTTGGATTGGAGCAGGCCGCATCGCAAAAATTTCGGTCCTCGCCCCCTGAAAAATAAGAAAGCAGATAATTCAGCAGGAAAATTTTAATTTACACTGGTGATTAGAGTTTGGACCCCCTAACTCATAATTGGACCACACTAAATAACAGTGGGGATCCATGCTGCTTGTTTCAGTTTTATTTTGTAGAAATTACACCCAATTGTTTAACAAATTCTCAGGTAACACCCCCAACATTTTCTAACAACTATTATCATCTTCTAGCTTATCAGCAATGCATCCAAAATAAATATGTCAGGCAAAACAAACAAAGGATTAGATTAAAACTAAACCATTTCATCATCACTCAAATAAATCAAACAACTGTCCATACAATTTTGTGATCTCATGTCCCAGTCATATGGGAATAATTTTAGCCCAATTTGCTTTAGCAGAAATCTCAGATCATAAAATAAGGCAAAGCTGTCAACATTTAAACAGAATAACATTTTTTTTATCAAACTAGCACAACACTAGCTTTGTTATTTGAAAACAAGGATTACATGGTTGTTGCTATCATGAGAATAATAAAATGTATTTCAAAACAAACAAAAGTATTTAATGTCAGTTGCTTTTTAATGACTATTGTTAATTATTATTTGTATCTGATGTTAGTCGTGACTATGAGAAATCTTGGATTCTATTTGCATGTTTTTCTTTTCTTTTCTTTTTTTGAAAAAAAATGCACAAGTAGCCAAAGATCTCTCAAAAAGCCTCCGGTTAAGCTTTCAGTTTAATGTAAATAGCCCAAGAAGTTATACAGAATAATAATTACCTTGGTATAACCATTGAGATTAATTAGGATATGGATCATGTCTTGGTTGATCAATCTAGCAATCATATCAGATGTCATGGCAGAGACGTCGATAAAATGCTCTGCTTCAGACTGGGTTCTTTGCCTCCACTCAGTACCATCATTTGGGCTAAGAGCATAGCAAAATACCTACAAGTATTAGCCTTGCGTGAGTAAATATCCAAAACACAAATTTACCCTTAAAGAATCTCAAAGCTCTGTTGAACACCCTATTTAATGGTACTTTCAGAAATACCAACTTCAGTACTGAAACATCTCTAGAAAGTTCAGCAATCACAGAATTCAAATCTATACTGGTGTGAATTTCTGAACCTAACAGCTACTGGTAAGGTAGTGAACATCACATACAAGAATTGAATTAAGTTAATAACCTCAATGTTGTCTCTGTTATGCAACCCAAAAACGGATCCCATGAGATGTGAAAGAGGATGGTTACCAAAATCGCTACTAACATACCTGAAAAAATTCACAAAACAACCAAATTTAATCAGCTATGAGTAAACCAACACTTGTGCTCAAGTAGGTATGAAGAGGCAGCACCAATGTAAAATTGAGACATATTAATCCTCAATTTACACTTGAGCTTTAATTTGTTGACACGACTGTAATTGCTTCTTGAAGCAAGTTTCAATAATTTAGCTAGCACCCAACTATGTTTCCAATCTAGTTAGACCAGAGTTTGCACTCAGTTGAACCTAAGCAAGATTTCATTGGACACCAACTCTCCACTATGACATAAATGCCACTTTCAAAATCTGCCACCTGGACTTAACAAAGATTCTGCTCTTAACCCAGTTTGCCTTCAGTGGGACCTAACTTAACAGGTACATAACATGAACTCTATTTCCAGAAAGCGAACAAATATAAGAATTGAAATGCGACTTACCCAACTCTTAATCGACCTTGACCTTTTTTAACAGGAATTGCTGGTGGATGGGCAAAAGGAGGGAGCCCAAAACGGGAGGCCACCAAAGCACTATGAGCAGCGTATTTGCAGCTGAAACAAAACAAGAAAATGCAATGTTTCCATTCAATTGCAAACCACAATTATGCTTATAAAAGAAAAATGTTATGTTTTACAGGTAAAGACCATCTGTCCCTCCCCCTAATCATTGCTGTTTGTTTCGGATTCACTGGAGGTATGTACATAGTCTTTCCAGAACATGCTTCAATTTTGAATTAACTCTCACTAATTCTGTTCACTAATGTCTTGCTATAGGAAAGTAAACCTTGATAAATTCCTTGGAGAACTGAGCGAATGAAATTAAACTGAATAACACATTATGCCGATCATTCATGGAAATTTACAAAATGTAATACCATGAGCGAGAAATGTGTATCTGGGGCCAAAAGGAAAATTATGTGATTTTTTATAATATAATTAAACATTTTGAAAGGTCTAGTACCTGATTTCCAATGCAAGCATGGGGTCAATCGGGTAAGCAATAGCATGGAATGGTTGCACACTTGGGAGGATATTATTCTGTACCGTAGCATAATATTTAATTACATTTGACATTCACCTCCAAAAAAAAATTACATTTGACATCCAATACAAAAGAAATTAATATAAAAAGAAGTACCAGCTAAGAAAACCCTCTGAGAAGATGTAAATACAAGAAAAGCCCCAAGAAGAGATTATTTTTGTTACTACACAGGAATAATGCCCGGTCTCTTTGAAAGGGAAGAACTTAACATTTAAGATGATGGATGTGCCAATTACTAAACTATACTAGAATTTGAGACATTCTACAACTGCTGAAGCAGAATATCTAAAAAAATTGAATGATTTATAACCTGGATCTGCCGTCTGATAATATCTTCAACTTCAAGGAACAATTGATCCCTGTTCTCCCAATCACAGACGCACTGCACATAATGCCAAGAAAACAAAGACAAGGGGGAGTACGTGAGAACAGGATAAAATTACTGAGGTTCCCTTAACATTTTTGTTTACACAAGACCTTCAAAAGTTCTGTTTCGCCGCAGTAAGGGGGTTAAGTTGTGATCTCTTTTATTTAACCTTTACATCCATGGTCTCATTACTGTTTATAGAAAAACAAAGAAAACTAAAGTAATACCCTATCAGGACAAAACCAATCAATTTATGTTTGAACATAACTAGTTCAGAACTGCGCTACAAAAAATAAATCTTTCAGAATTCTTGAAGCAAAACAAGCATTATTCTGTCAATCAAACATAAAGATACATTACAGTCACTTTAGTGTAATGGATAAAATGACAGAAGCCAACAATTAATGGAGGATATCACTTTAAATGCTACATTAATGCAAATCATAAGATTGTTTCAGCGAAACGGGGTTAGGCAAAACAAGCAAACAAATAAAGGAGTTTATCAGGATATTCTGACAGTTCACCAGAAAAAAGTCGATAAAAAAAAATGAGGGGGATTATGACTTCAAATAACCACACAGCAGTAGCTCACCTGTAATGTATGCAGAAGGTTGCAAGTAGCTTCTGGGAAGTCGGGTCGCAGTGACAAAGCTTGTTTATAACTAGTTATAGCTGGGTCCACTAATCCACTGCAAATGAAGGCATCTCAAAAAATCAGACCACAGATACAACCCTCCAACATACATAAAACTAATGCAGCAAAAGTCCACTCCCTCACTTTTTGCATAATAATAATATACTTGGAATCTACCCCCGCAGTAGCCAAGGCAGAAGATACAGTTTGGTCAGTGAAAGTAATTTATTATTCGAACTTGCACTTAATTTAAGCTAATTACCTTATGCTACAACATGACTTCAAAAAACAACAGAGAGAAAGGCAGGAAACAAAGGTATTGTTCACATCGCAAAGAGCATGAATTATTTCACAAATGAAAGACTCGACAGCAATTAGACTCAAACTGACAGCCAGCAAAAAAACCATCTAAAGTTAATCAGCTTAAACAAGGATTGCACTTTTACTAAACAGAATTGTAACTAAGCAAAACATATGTAGTTCTACCTGTCCTTGTAAGCTGAAGCAAGGTTTGCATGGGCTTCAGCCATGGTTGGCCTGACCGTAACTGCTCGTATATAATCCTGAATGGCCTCGCTGACGCGACCAACCTCCTTCAATGTGTTCCCCCTATTGACCAATGCATCCGCCGCCATCGGATCTATTCTTAGTACCTCGTTGTAGCATAGAATAGCCTCAGCATGGTTTCCCTGTCAAATCATGACATGAAATTAGTTGAACTTATACCTCCAATAGGAAATCATGTGATTAAGCTGATAAATTCAAGGCAGAACCAACATCACACCTCAAATACTAAATGCTATATTTTCCTTCTTTATAATTGGCCCAGAAAGAAGATCAAACCGGCATTTGTACATAATCTAAAGCCTCATTCAATGATATTTGTCCAAAAAATAAATTACTAAACACACTGCATAATTTACAATGCAGAAATATCCATATAAAAGGAAAGTTTCTAACTCCAGTGTGTGTTCCACAACATTCATTCAAGCCTCATCTAGGAAAATGTTTTGCATATCTGAAGTTCTGCTACTGGAATCACCAAATACATGGTGGAGAAGCAAATATGTAAGTCAACAAATACCTGTTGCTTGTATATGACAGCCAAGTTGTTGAATGGAGAAGACAGTGCAGTGGTCACAGCTATCGCTGCTTTGTAAAACGAACTTGCCAAGGTAGCCATGTTCCTACAGTAACAAACAAATATCCTCCAAATTAAATTGACCAATTTTTTTCAAAATGACTCCGGATATGATCACGAAGAATCGGCAGAAAGGTCCTGATTCTTAACCAAGGATTATACTGGGATATGTACTGGTGACATTACATAGTTGATATAGTATTATGTTCCCAAATAGTAAATAAGACCAAATTTTTTCCAACTGTCAGCCTTCCCTTAATTAAATGTCAACCTACACAAATTCATATAATTCTGTGCGCTTTTAAAAGAAGGTAAAGATGTCAATAAAATGTTAAAATAAAAGAGAGAAAGCAATTAAGCAGTACAGGTAATGCCTGCCTACATACAGCTTTGTACTGGGACTAGTATTGCCGGACTGTAATCAAAATGAGGGACAATAGATGCCTCCATTTATTATCAGCTAAGACCCAATTTATTCCAACTATCACCCTAACCACCCAAAGATTATACAAACAAACCTTGATCGAATGTCAATTTACACAAATTCTTATTAAATTGCGCACTTTAATACAGAAGGCAGATAAGTCCAACAAAACAAAGAATGCTACTATGCAGTATAGGTAGCTCCTTCCTACATGCAGCTTAGTACCGGGACTAGTATCGCTGGACTGGAACGAAAATCAGGTATAATACATCTTTTCATTTATTGGCAGCTAAAAAAAATAGACCTCTAAGATTCCAAAAGATTGTTCAACCAGGAGACTATCTTATGTTGATAATACTATTGAGCACTAACCTCCTGAATATATAGATTAACAAAAATAATGCCATTACCATTCCATATAAATGTTTCCCAGATTAGTGAGTGCTTGTGGATGATTTCCTTGCATGACGAGACAAGTCTATACACAGTAGTAAAAAAGAAAGAATTAGCTTGCCGCATACAAGCTACTTCAGAGAGAGAGAAAAGATAGAGAGAGGTACTCTGTAACAATTCATTGCTTCCTCTACTCTGCCAGAATCTTTTAGTGCATTGCCCTGCATGTTCAAAATAACAGGCCAAATAGATACTTACCACATTGGTTCACAATTTCAAAGCAAACAGGATTTATCCAAAATTAACATCTCAAGTAGAAATATGAAAATGCAAGAGTTATAGTGGAAATTTCCAAAAAGGAAGGAAACAAATAAAGCAAAAGATTTTATGTGTGCTAATTGTCCTCAGGAAATTAAAGTCGAACCATATGCGTATCATGTTATTCTATGGACCCCATTTGGATCACATAATGTCAGCCAATTCTAAACGTTAATGCAAGCCGATATAGCATGTTATGCAAGCCACAAGTATAAAGGCATATCGTCCAACAAAATACAACAAATTCGAACTACAAGTAGAAAGTTAAATTTCGTACCAGGTTGTTGTATGCCTCCACAAATTTTGGATCACAGATGATAGCTTGATTGTAGTGTACAATTGCCAAGTCAAGATGTCCTTGCTCATGGTAGGTGCTCGCGAGATTACCTGCATGTAAATTTGTGGCCCCCTTACCTTTCTATTATACAACTGTTTTTACCGGGCCCCACACAATTTTCAAATTGGGAAAAAGAGGAAAGGCACTATTCATTCTCTCATGGTTGAACCAGTGCTTAAACTCTTTAAACTTTTCGTACCTGAGGAATAAGTAACGAGATAAAAACCGTCAATTGTTTTCACATATGCTCAGTGCTGTGTGGGTTACCAACTGGCACTAGTTAGTACAGTATTGGCACAGTACCTGTACTGGGCACATACCAGCATACACGCAACAAGACATGTATAGCATATGAATGTGGTCCCATGTCCTTACAACTTGACAAGACACTAAAGATTTTCTATTTCTATTTTACTTCTCGACCATCCTCAAAAGAATCATCTATAACATGTTAGCACTTACCATAAGCGATTGAATAGTCGGGGCGAGCATGGAGTGCACGTTGGTAGCACAAAATGGCCTCCTGAGGCATCCCCATTGCCTGAACAAAGTCAAAAAGAGATGTATATTGTTTTATTCCCATTCCCAACATCTAGCAATGGCTTTTTTTCTATCTTTTGTCACAATTTCCTCAAGGCTTACCTTGTACACATTTCCCTGGTTAAGGTATGCATCAGCAAATGACGGCTTAAGCTTAACAGCTTCCTGCAAACACCATAATTTGGAAAATGTTAGGGCTAGCTGATTAAATTCAAGATTGCTTCTCAACATTCAAGAAGACACATCTTAGCTGGTGTCCTTATGGTGAGCCAAATAAAAATTAGCCAGTCGCTATTCAAGTTTAAGTATAAATAATTTGAAGATGGCTAAAATGCTACCATTTGCCATGTCTTCATGTTTTTAAATCCTTAATAGCAAATTTATAAACTCAAATAACAAAATAGAACTGTTAGACGGGATCTATGTGGCTTTCTCTACATACATGTAGAATTTTGTTGCATAATTTATTGATGTACATTTAAAGAAAACCAGGATGTTATAAAATATTACATGTGCATAAACAAGCGATACAGGTCACATCCACAAGTTCTATTTAATTATTTGATTTTAGATTTTTTTTTCAGTTATTAAGGATTTAAAAAGTAGAGGCACCTGGGAAAAATGGAACACTTCTTCAATCAACAAAGGTAAGTTATGTCGTATCATAAGACTAAAGATGAGTTATCATGTATGATGAAAAGAATATATATTAAGAAGAGCAAATGCACAATCAGATATATAAATGAAGCTCCACAGCACCAAAGTGGCATGGGTCCAATATATTGGTTGATATTTAGGCGCAATTAAACCATTGAGAAATTATTAAACCAATTAAACAAGATGACAGCAATAAAGCAAAACAAACAAAAAATAAAATATATTGTGATTCATCCAGAATCAATCGCTGGCTAGGAAGTACCAGCAGGTACTTGCGGAGAGGGGCATTGTCCGGTATGATATCCTTGCTAGATATATAAGAAAGGGAAGAAACAAAATATAACCTTGTAGTAAATAAGTGCCCTATTGAGGTCACCACCCTCCATAAACAGACCAGCTAGGTTAGACCACGCAATTGCAAAGGTGGGATCAATGCGCAATGCCTCAAGGTAGCAGTTATAAGCCTGAAACATATTGCACCATGAATTACAAAAAAAAAAATAATAATAACCTGGTTGCAGTTTACAGGCTCTTATGGCTGGCAAAATAGTTTAACGAGGAGAAAAAAGATGTTTGCTAATTATGGTTACAGAGCAATAATCATGGGCAATAACCATATTGCCCGTGATTTTTTTCATGGGCACTCCTTTTGATGTTGGAAAAGAAATATGCTTTATATGTTTTTATAATTTTCCTTAAAACTCAGCAGCAAAAAAAATTAGAGAAGTTTTTAAACATTCTGATTGAGGTCAGGAAAAAAGGTTGGGTTCATGGTTTAGGCACGCCTATTAATGTCCGATGAACATAATATAAAAAGAAATAAGCAGAATAGCAGTATCTGAGTGATTATTGGTTTACCTCTTGGATCAGACCTTGGGCCTTCATTACATTCCCCAAATTACTGTGGGCATCGACCTGGAATAAAGGAGAAGTAGCAGATAAATATTATTATCTACTAATTTTAATTAGAAGAGAAGAATAATAGAGAGTAGATTAGCGCGACATTTCAATTAGCGGAAGCAATCTTAACGATAAGAATCGGAATCAAGACAAACAGAAGAAGAGAAACAAAAACACTCAATTTTGCTTTGTGAACTTCCCTCGTCTAATACCCTAATCACTTTCCCCATTTATTAATTCATTGAAAGATAATGTGATGTGTCTCGCGTTCATCTAGTTCCTCTTGATTTCAAATAAAAATGGAGACATCCGTTGCGACAGAGTGTAGAGTTTGATTAGATCTAAATATGCTAGGCCACTTATGCTATTAAATTAGAATCTTAGTGTAGTTAGGGTCATTTCCTGTTTTATATAGAAATACCAATTTATACATAATGTTAATGCTTTTAAGTTTTAAGTAAATAACAGAACACAAAATTAGCCCCAATTAATTCCAAAAGAGGAAAAGAACTGCCCCTACTTAAAAAATTTAAAATACTGATAATTAAATTTAAACTTAACGGGGTCGTAAACAATACAATTAAAGTACTGAAGCCCATCTGCATTTTGTTTAAATTCCACGTAACGTTTAACAGAGGTTTAGGATAGGGCTCACAGCCCTTGTACTTTTTCTTGCTCCAGCACGTCTCCTTCTCCTCTCCCTTCTCTTTCCTTTTCTGTACCCAACCTTTCCCTCCCTCCATTTGCTTCTCCCGCTTGGCAACCAAATTCCGTAGATTCGGTTTTGGCCAAAAGGTAGTGCCTGCCTCTCTAAATCTAGACATCCTCTCTCCCTCCCTCCTTCCCTCCCTCCCTCCCTCTCTTTTGTTTTTTTAATAAAATCTTGGCAGTGGCTACCCTCCCTCCCTCTCTCGCATAAAAGGGGGGTGTGGGCAAGGATTGAAGTTTAGAAGTGTGCCAAAGAGGGAGGAGGCTAGGGCTTATTTGGCCTCTCTTTTCATTCTTGGCTTGGTCTTGAGCCACTATTAAGTTCAGGGCAAGTTAAATTCCACATAATCTTAACTGTACAAATTTAAATTTCACTTTTTGGTTATCACTGTCCATTGAAAAAGAACATAAGCTAATGTATTTCAAATCCCACTTTTTTACATCCGACGTTTTTTAATTCTGCTGATCTGCCCTGAAACCTTGGTTTCTACAGTAATATGTAAGCTTTGAAAGCTCAGTTTTTCGAACTTCAGAATACTTGTTTAACCTTTTTTTAAACAAGTTTATCAATTACGTCTAAATTCTTTGAGATATATTTTTAAGCTCAACATTTTATGCCCGAATTAGTTTCAAATTCCAACATAAACCTACTACAAAGTCAATTCAAATCTCTTGCAAACTAAAATTGATGAGCACTCACCAAACGAGGGTTTAATGTTAGAGCTTGTCTACAGCATTGAGCTGCCTCTGTTAACCTTCCTTTTCTGGTGTAGGCACTAGCCAGGTTAGACCAAGCATCACAAAAATTCGGCCGAAGCTAGGAAATAAAAATAAAGTAACATCAGCCAATGAAACATGAACAAGATGGAATGCGAGAGGGAAAAGAGGAAGATAAGTTCCAAAAGAAAACCTGAATAGCAGTTAAATAATAACGGGTGGCACGCTCAATATCACCCTTTTCCTGAAATGAGAGGAGCTGCAATTAGCATTTTGCATGACTAAAAATGGACATAGCAATTAGGCATGAACAGAAGAATACCAAAAGTTTTCAAGTATCCCAAAATTTTTGTAGCAGCAATAAATATAAGAATTATCAACCATTTGTTAACAAAATAAAAGGTCCTGCTAGAAGATCTAACAAGGTCTGAGAGTAAGGAGAAAATGCTCAAAGAAGGAATAGAAATAACAATAACCAAATACCTTCCAAGCATTCGCCATATTTCCATAACACTCCGCAAATCGAGGATCAATGGCAATTGCTTCTTCATTTTTTGCTATGCACATGTCATAATTACGCAACTGCATAAAACAAACAAGTGTAAACATCCAGAACAAGAACAACAATCAGTACAATCTTCGTTCTCATTTCTGACTATCAAATTTGGGTTTTTCAGGTGATTTATCAATGCAGCTCAAAAACATTAAAGATAAAAGACTCAAATGCAAACAGAGACACATCTCACGTGCCACTATAAAATAAGACACAATATCCTTTTTCACTTAAACCAACGAGGAACAAATATTTGGAGCAAATTCCAAAAAAAAAAAAAAAATAGAGCACAAAAGATCTTTCTCATATTAAACAAGGCTAGTCAGCTGTGTGCTTTTGAGTGGTATACAACTGCAGACTAAGTTCCCGGTTTTCAAGGGTCCCCAAAAAATTGTCATTCTGATGAAGAGGCAGGCATGCACACTCGCTGTACGTATTTGCCTTAAAAAAAGCAATATATTTCGAATAAGAGTTGGTAGCAAGCTGACCTGGTAATAAATGGCGCCAAGGAGGAGGAGATTGTCAGTACGGCAAGGATTTGTGTCATATACAGCAACGCTGTGCTCGAGAGCCTCTGTGTACTTTCCCACCTTGTAATTTTGATGTGCAAGCGACAATAGTGTCTCTTCATTCACTGCAATTCCAAGCCATTCAAATGGAATTCAGTTTTAATTGAGTAGCATGAATAAATGCTACAACTCATAAGTAAACCAGATAATAATAGCACGTTATCAGCAAGTAAAATGAAGTGCTAAAAAATGAGTTCAATCGAGATAAAAATGGGTAAATAGTTTAGTGGTTTGGGTGCAGGGTGCTAGATTTAACCCTCCCAGGTAGAAATTATGGATGCGGGACTTGTGAGCGCTCTTCGTTTTAACCAAAAAATAATATCTGAAATGACTAACAGCAGCGACTGCATCAATTTGACTAAAAAAAATTTGATCAATTATTAGTAATTGCAGCTGAAAAAAAAATAATATCTGAAAAGACTAACTGCAGCTGAGTGCATCAATTTGACTAAGAAAACTTTTTGATAAATTATAAGTAATTGCAGCTGAAAAGAAAAATAATAGTTATGCAGAGAAAACACATGGTAGACAGCCGAAATAATAGTACTAGAACATAAAGTTTTGCATAAGCATAATTCAGAAAAGGAAACCACAGGAAAAATTCTTACGATCAAGTGGCTTGTTGAGGAGTAGAGCCTTGGTCTCACATCTCCCTTCGAGCTCCGCGCCACCGCACCTCATCCAGTCTGCAACGCCGACCGGAGACGGCACCGGCGTCTCCCGGGATAGCATATTTTGGCCAAACCCTAGATCTAACGACCAGGATCGAAGGCGCGAAGCCTCTCCAGCTTTGATCGCGCGAAACGCGAGATGACGCGTAAGAGAGAGAGGGGGGGGGACAGCGCAGCGATGAGAGAGAAGAAATATGGAATAGAAAATTCAGGGGAACCCATTTTTACAGAGCAGTTTTTAGTGCGTACAGAGTTCGAATTTTTTGATGGACCAAAATACCCCTACATCAAAGGCAGAAGATTTACTCTGTAAAATTCGAACGCTGATGATCAGGGGTATTTTGGTCCATCAAAAATTCGAACTCTGTACGCACTAAAAACTACTCTGTAAAAATGGGTTCCCAAATTCAGGAAACTGTAACTCTGTGAGCTTGCTTAGCTTGGTTTTGGTTTACCTGTACAAATAAACAAACAATAGCACCTTCAAGGACAATTGCGGGGGAACAATCAATCAATCATTAAGATGGACAAATTGCACCAAACTATTAGCGAGATTCCATCTGTATAGAATCATAAGATAATAGAATACATGGTGGTTGTACATTGGTTGTTTCATTGATTAATTTAGGCCGAGTGTAGGGAAGTAAAGTAAAGATGAGAGTTGGTCAGTTGGTGCGGCGAAAAGTAAATGCAGTCAGGTATCAAAGAATTCAAAGGGGAGAGGAGAAGAGAAGAGGCATCTGGACATGAAATTCAAGCGACAGGCGACAAGAGTTGCCCGAAGAGTAAAGGAATCCCAACTTTATCCGAATTCTCATCCTCTGAGATATCTCAAACTTTGCGCGACTTTTTGTAATATCTCAATCGTTCAAATAAGTTCTGCACGAATATCAAAGCTCAAATAATACTGCCCCTACGTTTTCCCAAATAAGCACCAGACACGTCGGTCACGCAAAAATTGAGATATCTCAGAGAATACACACCCACTTTATCCTGTCCCGGATATAATTTAAATAAACAAATAATACAAATTCAAACTTTTAAAAAGAGCATTTATTATACATTTAGGGTCTGTTTGGCTGCCATTCCGCGTGTTACTGTTCACGCGGAAAAAAAAATTCAGTCCACATGAACAGTAATCCGCTGTTTGCTATTCACCTGTTCCCGGGCTGCAGCCGAACAGGCCCTTAGTAGATAGGTCAATTAATTATTATACATCAAACTTCTAAAAAAAAAATCCATGAAGCACGGGAGAGCCGTTTGGGTTCGATGCCCAGCGGACTCAAATTGAGTTTGATGTGTTTCATAATCATCTGATCTGTTTTAAAATTTGTGTATCGCTTTAATATATGTGCACATGGATCTTAAAATAAATCGGACGGTTATGAAGCCCATCAAATTCAAATTTGAGTCCAATGGACATTGGACCCAAACTGCTCTCGTAGCACGGACCAGATTTATATAGATTTAGCAGCTATATCAATTAATTGAAACGAAGATGGGAGTATTTGCAATTGATTTGTTACGCAACATATCATGTACTAAGTCATGAGTGGTGTTGATTATTATTAATTAATTAAAGTTTGTATGACAGTAGTGAGGGTGGGGCCAAAATTATGGACGTCCAAGAGCCTGATCAAATCAAATGATCAAAGCTTGAGTTGAGGGTCCCGGTCCTCAATTTTATTGCGACACGACACCGCGCTGGATACGTGTTATAACGTTACAGTCCAGTCCAGTCGACCCAAATTTGCATCCTCTGATGTATCTCAAACTTTGCGTGACTTTTTTAAATATCTCAATCGTTCAAATACGTTCTGCGTGAATCTCAAAGCTCAAATAATACTGGCCCGCTACGCTGTCCCGAATAGACACCGGACACGTCGGTCACGCAAATATTGAGATATCTCAGCACTCAATCATTTTTGAACTCCTATCCCTCCATTACTCCCCTATTACTCTCTTCGGCGAAATCGAATGTGAGTGTAAAATTGCACACCAGCGCATAAATTTAGTCAGAATTACATCAAATACAAGAAATGTTAATGCACGTGACTCGCTCTTTTCTTGGAGGCCGTCATTTGCTATTGCACCTCCGCAAATTTCAAAATTTTCAGCTTATTCGGTTGAAATTTAATATATTTATTTAATAATTTTCAAAAAAAGAAAGAATAATTAATAATTTGAATATGTTAGAAAGAACATCAAACAAAATAAATAAACAACTTATAATTTAAATGTACTAGGAGGTCTCTGATATATTTTTCAGCCAGTATTTTTTTCGGCTGTAAAAAAATTAAACTATTTCTTAGCGTATTACTAGAAAACAAATCTAGATACCGTCGAGTTAGGAAACGTATTGTACCGATACAAGGTTCAATTGATTTTTTAAAAAATTCGAGATTATCGCAATCGGAGTTCGGATGAACAAATATGATACGACAAGGATGTCATGTAGTTTGGCAAGTTAATTACTTCTTTATAACTTAGAAAATAACAGCGAGCTTGATTGATCTGGGTAGATCATTGACAAATTTTGTTTTCAAATAATTCGAGTAAACTGGAAATTAAAGGCAATGAACATGTAATTAAATAAATAATCACAATACCATGCTCGTTAATAAATTTATTCAAAAACCATCAAATATAGTAGTTCTCGAGACAAAGGAAATAAAGCAAGAATAACGTAATCCAAAACGATGCCAGTTGTAACTCATCAAACCTTGCTTAGACGCACGAAATACAAGGATTTCACATTAATAATTGAGATGGGGGCGAAAGTACAGTTGGTTAGAAAAAAATTCTTAAAAACTGTGATTATTCAAAAGTCGAGTCCGAATCTTGTGTAATTCCGAAAGGAATTACAGGATTCTGAAATTTTGAGATCAACCATTCAAACTTTTATGTGCGCGGATCTCGAGAAAGACCAACGGTTGAGATCGGAATTACAGGGTCCTGTTATTCCCCGAGAATTACAGCATATTTATTTTCTCAAAAGTCAAGATTGCAAACTTCTCACACAACTTTACAGTTTCTATGAAAAAAAAAAAAAGATAACTGCCGGTACAAATTAAGGTTCTAAATAGCGATTACTGCGTCGTCGCGAGAAAGTTTAAAAAAAACTATCACAAATAGCGTAGATATAAAGAAAGCTATCCTACATAACATTTTTTTTAATTATATTATATAATTCTACTAATTATCAACATTATCTAAAGTCTCGTAGAGCATAAGTATCAATTAAGAAATTATAATATTCATATTGAACCATTGCAAAATTCAAATTTCTATTCAAAATATCACTAGTAATATCATAAATTATTTTTTTTTATTCAAAACGACATAAGCATTACGACATAAACTAATTGTCTGTTTTCTATTCAAAATAGCCTAGACATCACGTCATAAACTATCTGTATTTTTCTATTTAGAAGCAAAAATAATATGTGTCTTAAAAAACAGCATTTATATATTCGGACAGTCGGTCGATAATCAGCAACGAAGCTGAAAAAAATCCATGTAGCACGGACCAGATTTATTGTACATTTAGCAGCTGTCCTTTTTCATTCAGAATAACATAAAATGACGACATAAACTATCTATCTTTTTTTTATTCAAAGTAACCTAAACATTCGGTATAAAATAAATTTTCAGTTTAGGTCTTCAAGTAAAAAACTATGTAGCATAGTGTGTGCTATTTCCGCTACACCCTATAGCAAATCGCTATCACTGCTATAGCAGTACACGCAATCATTTTGAGCTCAGCATTTAAGGTTGTAAAACACTATAGCGCCTCTATATCGCGCTATTTAGAACACTCCTTTTGACCCAACAAGCTTGTAGAATTCAATATATCATTATCAACGATCATTGTTAAATCTAGCTTCATCTGTCGATGAGAATAATGATTATTATCTTAAACGTTCCTTTGATATTGAGTGAGTCAGTGTTATATGCATGGCATAACTAGAGGCGGATTATGGATTTTCATCAGAAAGGGTAAAAACATAGCTAATCGGGTTTTAAAAGCTTCCGAGTTAAAACCTATTAACTAATCGGGTATTAGATAAATAAACAATCATCTGACTTATAATTCTAATTACGAATCATAATTTGAAAAAAATATTTTAACCCGAATTACAGATGATAATTTCAGAGGGAGGTAAATAAAAAAAAATTAGGAGAGCTAAATCGATCGAAAACAATAGATCTTTATAAAAATTCAAAATCCGAAAAGGAGAAAGTTGCCCCCTCATCCAATGTGAGTTCGCCCTTAGCATAACACGTAAGAAGAGAGAAATAAGACGATGTTTTTTTTTAACATCTTGTAAAAAATAAAAAACATAATTGGCATGAGTTTTGGAACAATCTCATTTTTATTGTCTGCGCAAAAGACAGTCACGAGTTGTTAAATAATCAAGGTGGGGCCAAAATGATGGACCGCCAAGAGGCTGATCAAAATTGGGGAATTTTTTTGGGTAGAAAATGAAAAAAAAAAAGAGAAACAGAAAGAGTACTGAAGTTCTATTATTGATAGAAAAACCAGTATAAATTCTACCGATTTTAAAAATTAAAAGGATTTAAACTGTTAGAATTTATACCGTTCCTAACTTATTTTAATTTGTACCGGCCACAATAAAGTTTTTGATTTTTAATTCATTGTACGACTGCCACCTGTAGATAACAAGCTGGTCAACAAGCAGAGTTCTCAGACAATGTATTAATTGATACTCTGTAAGGCCGTAATAACCATTTTTATTACACAAGTTGGTCAACAAGTAGGTCAACAATTGAGACTATCAGTTATTAACATAAAGGCCATGTTCGGCAACCCTTCTTAAGGAGTGGAGGCTTAAAATTTTAATCCTTACTAAGGAACATGTGTTCGGTGAAATGATAGGATTAAGAATTAAGCTTTAGTGTGGATAGAATATATATTATAGTTGCAAATACCAAATTACCCCTTACAGTAATATTGTTGTCATGTATTGTCCACATTCCTAAATCCTAACTGGTACCAACTGGTACGAGTGGTTAAGACTTTGAAATTCAATTATCTAATTAGCAGATGATACATGTACGAGTGATTCACCTTAAATTTGCAACTGATATTAATCTCACAGCATAATGATTCTGAGTCTCTAAATCAGCACTTGAGGTCAATCATATAAATCAATTATACAACAAAATAAATTCAAGTTAACAACTCAACGATTCAAGAGGATGCAAGTCTCAGTTCAATTCACAATCAACAATACAAATCAAGCTTTCCCCTACACTTTTTAATCAAATCAGAGTATGCATGAATAGGAGCTGTGAATCAAATCCAACTAAAAGAGATGTGTCAAAGCATGATACTAGAGAAAAGTCACGACAGTATTCAGCAGTTTGAAAGCGGAGATGAGCAAGCCAATGGTGAGCCGTGAGAACTGAAAACCAGTGAAATTATTCAACAACAAAAAATCAGTAAAAAACAGAGAAATAAAAAAGAGAACAAAAAACGGAAAAATTATTCAACTTCCTTGGGTCCATTGATCTCCGGATGAGTTGATGTGGTGGGATCACGGACTTCCCCGTCATCGTCGGGCTCGGTGGTGGCGGTCGGATCTGGTGAATGAGATCTCGACAGATAGAGCACCTCGACACGAACTGACCTGTGGTATTGGATGAACAATTTCATCACTGTAATGGCTGACAAATATGCTAGAAAGATTGAGAAGAAGATGAACAGTTCTCTTTTACGCCTAGGGAACCGTTCAAGCAGGAGAGAGAATGAATGATAAAATATAATAAAATAATAAAAAGAAGCTTAAGGAACTCATCAGCTGGGGGTAGAACGGTAAATAAAAATATCTTTTTGAGCTCCTTTTTGAGCTTAAGAAGCCAATTGTCTAAGGAGCCGAAACAATCGCCTTAAATTTTTGGACAAAGGAGAGGCCTTAAGCCTGTCTAAGGAAGTAATGTTCGGCTGATTTAATGAGCTAAGGAGCTTTAAGGAAGCTAAAGCTGTGGTGCCGAACAGGTACAAAGTTTTTGACCAATGACTTCTCAGAAAAAAAAAAAATTTGGTATAAAATAATAAAGAGTAAGGGACGAATTAACAAGTTAAAATAAGAGTTAGAAACGGTATAAATTATACTGGTCTAAATCTTTTTTATTTTTAGAATCGGTAGAATTTGTACCGGTTTTTCTATCAATAATATAATTTCAGTACTATTTCTGTTTCCCTCTCTTCTTTTTTGTCATTTTCTACCAAAAATTTTTTTCCTCAAAATTGAGGGCAGCAAAAGTGTGATTAGATTAGGGGTGCAAACGGATCGGATACGGATCGGATAGTGGTAAAATCATATCTGTATCTGCTTTTATTTTTCAGATACGGATACGGATAGGATGTTAGACGGATACGTGCGGATACGGATTAGATATCGGATATCCATAAATATATACACAAATATTTTCATAATATACATTAAACTATATGGTATATATCTACTATTCGGATACGGATAATTAAAATTCAAAATCATATCCGTATCCGTATCCGCACAGACATTCGGATATCGGATATCCATATCAAATTTTCGGATACGGATCCGAATACGGTCAGATATTATCCAATCCGTTTGCACCCCTAGATAAGATTTAGACTCGTTGAGTCAATTTAATTATTTATGGAATACCTCTATTTGCAAAATAATATTACCCCAACTTGTTAAGCGGTCGGGCCCTAATTAATTCCTGTGTTTTCTCACGGACAGTAAATGCGAGCGAATATCCCTTGTACAGCCCCGGATATGACGAGTCCCGTTCAAATCAAAATACTGAGAGTCTTGCTTTACGATTCGTGCAAACTTATATTAAATGATTCGGATCTAATCTGATACAGTCAGCCAGTCAGCCAGTCAGGTACCTTATCCCCGAAAATTTTAAATATACCTCTGCTAAAAAAAAAAACCACTGAATCTGAAAAATTCCATATTTACAAGAGTTACAATGACAAATGGCGGCTCTATTATTGGAGGTCGTCATTTGTCATTGCGGTCTCACAAAACCCAAAATATTCAGCTTATTATGTTGAAATTTAATATATTTATTTAATAATTTTAAAAAATAGAAAGAATAATTAATAATTTGAATATGTTAGAAAGAATATCAAACAAAATAGATAAAACATCTTATAATTTAGATACACTAGAAGGACTCTGAAACATTTTTCAGGCATGATTTTTCCTGGTTGTAAATAAAATTATATTATTTCTTGGTGTGTTACTGGAAAAAAATAAAAATACTTTGGATCTGAATTATTGATCTCGGTTCAAAATAACTTTTAGGTAAATAAAAAAATTATCATGATCATTATAGTACATTTAAATTGTAAGATATTCCATTTATTTAAAAAACAAATTGACTTGACACTTGGTAATGATGGCAAAAAAATTATTTTCAAAAAATAGATATGGTATCTTACAATTTCAATGTACTAGAAGGATCACGATAATTTCTTTATTTATTAGAAGTGACTTTTGAACCGGAATCAATAATTAACATTCAAAATATTTTATTTTTTTTCAGTAACTCACGAAGAAATAGTTTATTATTTTTTTACAGATGGAAAAAATATTGCATGAAAAATATTTTAGAGTCCTTCTAGTACATCTAAATTATAAAATGTATTATTTATTTGGTTTGATATTCTTTCTAACATATTCAAATTATTAATTATTTTTTCTATTTTTAAAACCTAATCTCCGATTGAATTTATGCAAACCATAGTCAAAATTTGGACCAGCAAAATAGTCTTTGAAGATTAAAACACTCATGTGTGATGTGTCACTCATTTAAAACGAGGGATAAGGAAAAGAATTCCAAAAATCGTGCCGACATCTTACGGTACATAATTTTTTCAAAGAACACACATCATTTTGTGCGAGGCCTGTAATTCTCAGTGCATATTTGTCATGCGAAAAACGATGTGATTGATGGTCACTTCGCAAATTGGCTACTCCATCCATCAGATGAGTTTGAAATTTTAATTTCTGTTCGGATTGAAGACATTTTTAGTCTCACAATCAGACGGCCCATTAAGGATTGGGCCGGGCTAACTATAGCCGGTCCGAATTTAGAGTCTGAGATATCTCAACTTTTGCGTGCCTATCCGAGTATCGGGGATAGGTGGATAGCGCAGGGGGCAGTATTATATGTGATCTAAGATTCGTGCAGAAGGTATTTGAACGGTTGAGATTTTCCAAAAGAAACACTCAAAGTTTGAGATATCTCAGAGGATGCGAATTCCCAAATTTTAATCACACTTTGGCCGCCTTTCAACAATTGCGATTGCGAGGTTGCCAACTTCTCTACTGCGTCGGTGTCAAAGAGAAGTTTCTCCTCAATCCTCATTCGCTCCCTTTAGTAGATATCTCCATTCGCCCCCTTTTCCCTTTACCACGATGCCTCGGTATGGATTTCAAGTTTGTGAATAACTTGTTGATCGATGCTTCCTTTTATTTAAGTTGATTTTGTGGCTTTATCGTTGTTTGATGGCAGGTGTTATTGCGACTACTGCGACACTTATCTGACCCACGATTCAGTGAGTGGTAGCTTTAGGTCTGGAAAGGACAATTTAGTCCCTGTTCCCGTAGTTAATTTTTTTATTACTGTCAGTCAGTCCATGGGCTGAAGTTTCACTAACAGGGGTATAATTGAAAATGTAAATTCAATTACTGTAAGCCCATGTTGTAACTGATCCCTTTGGTAGGAAGCATATTTTATTTTATACACTGAAAATGATTTGTGTGAGAGACATCTTTCACTTATTTATCTCCCATTGTTAGAACCACAACTCGTTATTAGAATTATAATTGACTAATTTTTAATTTGATTTGGAGCAGCCCTCTGTCAGGAAGCAACATAATGCTGGGTACAAGCACAAGGTACCATTTTCTATCAAAGAAATGTTTTGGTAATGTAATCCAATATTTTCATATGGAAGCTGTTTTGTATTGGTCCTAGGAGTTTGTAGTACTGATCAGATCAGATCAGTAAATTGGCCTTGGCCTGGTCATGATTAAGCCTTCCACATGTTCAGTTGTCTTGTTCATTGCTTTTTTTTTTTTATGGACTTAATGTTAAGAGCACTTGATACTGCCTCCCATTCTTTGACCCCAACAAAGAAAATAAAAGGTTGTTTGTTAATTTGATTGATAAAGAGGTTGGCACCAATCAATACATTTACCATGTTGATTCTACAGTCTAGGCTCAGCCAATCTATGTTTTTTTTATCTCTGCACGTTCTATGCATCTCTACACATTACAATTGCGCATAACAGGCAAATGTAAGGAGCTACTACCAGCAATTTGAGGAGCAGCAGACGCAGAGCCTAATTGACCAGAGGATCAAGGAGCATCTAGGTCAGGCAGCTGCTTTCCAGGTCACAAGAATTCTTAACACAAAACTTCAACGCTGGAATGAAGTTGATATAAGAACAATAGCAAAGCATTCCTAATGAAGCTTTCTTAAGATCAGCTTGATTATTATTGATTTACCAATTGGTTAAACATAAATTAGATTTGGTCCAAATTTATTTATCTCAGATCAAAATTTTGCATATTTCATTTAACAAATACGAGTTGTTGATGCCCACGGGACTAACCAAAAAAAAAATATGACTTATTGATTGCATGAGCAGGTCGGTGCACAATTCAATCAGCACCTTCTCTCTCTACCAGGAGCTATTCCCGGTCCCCGTTTGCCTATGATGCCTATGATGTTTATTCCAGGCATGAGACCTCCTATCTTGCCTACCCCAACAGCCGGTGCTGCAGGTAATATGCAAAAAAAATTCTTCAGCAAGTATTCTCTGAAACAAGAAATTCAGAAAGAGAAACCTAATTGCCCTATTAGTGACCTCTTTTGCTTACCCAAAGGTCAATAACTGAAAGAACATGTACTGAAACCATTTTTTTTGGTTATCTTTTTCTGTTTTGTTTTGGAATTATTTGGGTCAGCTATTCAGGGTTGTCTCTACTTTCTATGCTCGAAGGTTTTTTAGGTTTGGTCCCTTCATGAATGATGTAGATTTCCATTGCTTACTATTAGTATGAATTGACGTGAAGCTTAAAACGTAAATATTATTGTGTACTTCTTCTATATTAATATCTATTGGTATCTATTTTTTCCTTAAAAAAAACTTCCATTTGGCATTGCACGTAGAGAATCACTTGTGAAGTCGGATCACTTATTCATGTAGTAATATTATATAATATTTCGTAGTAATTCATATTACTTTATCAAACCAAGCAGGCTATCCTGGCGGATATCCAACTATGCCACCAGGAGCTGTACCACCAGGTGCCACATCCATGCCAATGCAAATGTCTAGTCTCCCTCGGCCTCCTATATCTGTACCGGTAATGTATCAGCCAGCACCACAACCAGGTTCTGCCGCACCTCCTGGCCCACAAGGAGGCCCTCCTCCAAGCACTTTGTAGGGTGGTTCTTTGTTAAAACCGTTAGATAACATTTGCATGTTTCATTTTGTATGTGGGAGAGGGCTCAGGAATCGCTCCTGGAGTTGATTTTGTATGTCTCGTTTTTTACTATTAGATGGCTTACTGTGTGATATGGTTAATTTGAGGAGCTATAAATTGAAATATACCTAGACTAGTTCTGGGAGAGGATGCATGAATCTTGTGCCATTTATACTTTATAGAGCTCTTTCGAGTGACTTGAAGATGGATGTATTTCAATTTCAATTTCAACAATGAAGCTTATGTTACAATTTTAGATCAGGCAAAAGTTATGTATCATTGCTATTTGGTTATTGTGGTTCTCTCCTTGGCTATTCAGGTGTTTTCTCAACACTCTCATAGTTGCACAATCTTGACAGGTCTGACTCTGTTAGTGCTTTTTCTCGAGTAAATTGAAACACTAAAAAATTTGGTTGATAAAAGCTTTAAGCTCCCATAGAATTTGGAAGTTGTAGTTTACACTGCTCAATGGTCAAGACCATGGGTGGAATCAAAATCTGTTCCAGTGCTTAGTGACGTGCATGTAAACATTCATTTTAGATAATGTACTATGTATGATATGGTCACACTGATGCCATCATGTGTCATCTACATTGCTTGTGTGGAAGTATATATAATCCACATTGTCAATGGAACACTAGTACCAAACCAACTATGACATATTATACCTGCTAAAGCAAATATTTTCAATGAACACTAGTTACATGTCATGGTGCCATGATGGTATGGAAATAGACCTCAACTGTGGAGTGTGGACAAATTTAATAGAAAACTTACAGGGACCAAAATGAGAAGCGAATGATTCTTCAATATTACAACTTCAATTAACCTAGTACCTACTGGACTTGAGAAAATATTTCTATTTTAACTTCAAGTCTGCGATTAGACTCATTAGAATGAACACTGAAATTGTTACAGAAGCGAATATCAACCTATGAAGTCAGCGATAACTTTAGTAATCGACTAGAAAATTTAATATTACTATAATTATTTTTTATATAAAAAATATTATATTAAAAGATTTATCATTTTGGATGAAATTTGTACTTTTAATATGTACTTTTTATCCTGGCTAAGCCACTTGAACAGACCAACATTTACTTTAGTAGAGGACTAGAGGTACAAAATGTCCCCCACTACAGATACAAGTACAACAGAGGGATATTGAGGAATTAATCCGTTGATAGATACAAACATTTTGCACTGTTCTTAGACTCTAAAACAAAAATTTCTATTTTCTTCAATTTCATTTTCATCTAGTATCGACAACAATAAATTGTTACAGGAGCAATGCCAAACCAGCTGTAGTGCTGTACCTTGCCATCTGCTTGTACAACCTTTCTCACAAGCACCTGATACAATGACAATCATTTGAAAATTTAATAAACTTTAATACAGCCCTATATCATTGATACAAGTGATCACTTGCCTGCCAGCACAATACTAGTGCAAAATCGTTCCACATTTTTTTGTCAGTATGTTCAGTTTGGGCTTTCTATCAGCTTTGCAAATGCATTAACTGGGAAAGCATGGCACCTCTACGCAAAATGAAAATAATCATACCAAGATAGTCAAGTAACTAAAGACATACCTAATTAGCAGAGCACAGCACGGTGAGGGTTAAAATGTACCCATAAATTACTGTTGTTATAAAGTAAATCTTTTATTTTTCCTCATTTTCTGAAAAAAATTAGGTTTCTCCGTCCAAAATTTCACTATTCCGAGTGTTTGCAATCTTCAAAGAACCGATTTCCCTGCATTACAGAGAATATTAGCCATGATGCTCCATAGCCAAATACATCGTAGAGAAGGTTACTTTGCAAAATATAGATGGAACCTTGAAAGCATAAGCTATATCAGAACTATCCACAGTTAAAGCTATTCTCCTTGACTTCTCTTCTTTGGATTGTCCCAGTTTTAATAGCCCCTACAAATCAAAACAAAAGGGCAATTATTATTCCTCAAAATATCCTGTATGCTAAAAAAATGTAACTTTGTGTGCACCCTTTCCTTTTTCTCCCCTTCATGGAGAAGGGTACAAGAGAATTCATTTCAAAAAGTGATTTGGTATTAAAAGCAACAAAGGTAACTCATTCACATTTTTATATTTTCAAAGATTAAAACCTGATCACTAAGTCCTTGACACATGTTGGTGAATTCCACTGCACCAATAGCTGCCCTTTTGTTTCTATGGATAGATCTCCAAGTTTCATTATAAGTCCTGTTAAGCTGTTTATGATAAAACATGTAAGAAATTATGAGTGCTACTGAAAGATTACTGATTCCAACTGTTCCCAGCCATGTTGTTCATGCATACAGTCCAAGGCATCTAGACATGTTTGTTCTTTAAAATAACTGTCGATGCACAATAAGACATCAATTAATGGTTTCGGTTGGAGGACAAAGGCACATTTACTCACCACTGGAACTATAAATCAGAGAAGCCCATGAACAAAAGGAAAAATAACCCAACCTATCATTCACACAGGCCATTATACAAGTACTGTACCAATAAATGGTCCTAGCCTCAGACAAAAAAGGTGTCATTACATCAATCACCGGGGGGGGGGGGGGGGGGGGGGGGGGGGGGGGGTAAGAAAGAGGGTGCAGAATAAATCAGTGGAGCATACCTCTCCTACAGTAGTAAAGCTCTTCTTACTTTGGCTAAATAGGTTGACAATTGCATATAATATTATCTGCATATGCAAAAATCACACGTACATCAGCGCTCCTTATTACAGGCTCAAGCATGCTGGTAACTGCAACTCTCTGTTTTATATTTTTTTTAAATAAATAGGGGTCAAACCCTAACTTATATTATAAATATAAAAAGGAACTGCAACACTTAATTATAAAGTTTCAATTTGATTAAGCTAATATATTATAGTCTTGAATACAATCTATTTAATTTTTGTTACCTGCTGGTGTAGTGGAAGAGATAGAATAGTATCTACAATTTTAGGCTTGAATGCCTTCGATAAAGCTTTATCCATGTGCTCAAATGTTACCTACAAACAGAAAACATATTAGAAGTTTGGGCCAGAACTTTAAGCATGGGTCCAGGCCTACTTTGCAGCTTCAACATGACTTGGGGCCACTAAGTATATCAGTAATGGCTATTATGGACATCCTTACTCGAGATTAATTGGAATTTCTTTTATAATTTCAGGGGACATTGGTGCGGTGCAGAAAGTAAGATGACACTTACGGTGTGAAACTCCAGAAGCTCACAAGAATCTCTTAAATCTGCTTCAAGAAGTTCTACAGCACTCCTGCAAAGAAAAAATCAATTTACAAATAATAGAAAACTCATTAACTTTAATTAGAAGCATGCAGTCAATTGATTAACCAATCAACTAAAACTAATTTCAGATCGGTTTGACAACTGATCTCTATACACATTAGTTATTATGCAAACCTATCAGACTTGAAAACACCAACCAAAGATTGATTTTCTTCTTTATCTCTTTTGAACATAAGCTGCAAGTCACAAATTGAATTTAGAAATATTACTTGCTACATGTAGTCAGCTTTCTTTTTTGACATCACAAGTCAGCTTTTTTTCAAGGATTAATTTTGGTGTTTGACAGGGTTCACTAGAATAAATTGATACTTCAAGGGGTCAAATAATTACGATGAAGGGTACAGTTTAAATGATCAAGAAGAAAATATATAACAATAGTAATTTACCTACAAACAGCAAGTGCTTTCCTCATATCTCCAGAGGCAGCTGCTACTTTCTGAGGAACAACAAAAGTCATGCTTAAAAACGAATAAAGAATTTCTAAAACCTTCAGGTATTATTAAAATCATATGTGCTCAGCTCAAGGAATTAACAAAAAAATAAGAATATTAACAAGCAAGTCCAATGCACCAAGCAGCAAAAGGATTATATAAAATCCTTATAACGCTTTTAATCAAAAGTGTCAAGCATCGAACCAATTGTTACAACAAGCTCAAAATTTATCATCAAGATTCAAGTATTTGAAAAGGGAAAAATCAATGCAAAAATAGACTTACTCTGGCACAATATTCTAGAGCCAAAGCATCAAAGACATCATATCCAAGACCCTGAAAATTTTATGCTATGCAGATTATCAGTTCAAAGTCCAGGCACCGTAGTATTGAGCTTAGTAGATTAGCTTATTTACACAGGCTAAATTACAAGTCCATGTCAGATTTATCCCGGCACTTGTCAGGAATAATCATGTTAATCAGTAATTAATGAAAGTGATTTTTAATTGAAGAGGTTTTTACTTGATTATCTCTACCTAAATTTTCATTTATAAAGTTATTCAGCAAAGTCAGTCCACCATTCAAGCAAATTAATAAAAATAGCTCCGCTGGATTATCACATGTATATGGCAGCAAAAACAACCTTTCCTTTACTAAGAACTGGGGTGTCAGGAGTGTTCAGCTAAGCAGTAAAACAGTAGATAGAACAAAAAGTACCTTTAGCCTTTCTTGAATGATCTCGTATATTTGGTCTTTATTGTAAGCACGGAAAGTTATTACATGGGGCTTACCTGAGAAAAGTGGAAATATGCATATTGTTATCAGTTTCCTATAATAAAATGGAACACCTTGAACCTCACACAAAGAATGATGTAGCATTTACAATAGAACAGATAATGATAGAAAGAAAGAATAGTTTCTTACAATTTAGCGATGCAAGTTTTGGAAGAAATCTATCAGCCAAGTCGATTGCATTTGCTATTCCTGTACACAACTCACTCTCAGAACTTGAAAATGGGACAAAAAGGCTTTTTTTACCAATTACACCTACTACTTTTGTCTATTCACAATATAAACGAACATTCTATGTTGGCACTATAGACACCAATTATCCTTTTTGGGGTAACTAACAAAACACGGTTGTTATTTTTCATGTCAATTTAGTTAAGCCCATTAAAGATGAAATCCTCAAAATATCTTACCTATTAGTATGCATCGAGAAAAAGGAAGAGTAGTAAGCATGAAAAGATCATGAAGAACCGATCGATCTCTTGTTATCAAGTAATCCATCTCGTCCACTATGATCAACCTGTCACGAGCAATCGATTCAATTTGCTTGCTTGTAAATATTAGTACATTATTTATAATCATTTTGTTATGCAGATAATTGGTTGAGGCTTGCTGAACCAGATACTTTGAGCATAAAGATTTGGAAAGAGAAAGGTGAACATGTTTCTCACATCATTCTACGTGCCGAAGATTGCTTTTGAGAAAAAATATGTTGCAGTCGCTGGAGGGGCGTAAGACCATTGCATTTCTTTTCAAACATTTGAAGAATCTGAATTTGAAACAGAAAATCAGCAAACATAACAATATATTTAGTGGTGGAACAAAACAATATTATATTATATCAGATAGCTACCTTGCTGAAAATCTCAGAAGTATTAGTTAAAGAAGTGCAGTTGATTGATAATGAATCTGGCTCTTCATACCCCGTCTACAGAAAACCAACAAAATACATTAGAAACTATAAAAAATACACACTGGTAGTGGTATGTTGACCATTATGAAAGTTCAAAGACCATACTTATTTCCAACCCCACATAGTAAGAAACCCAGAAACATGGTAAAAATAACTTCTACTCCTCCTTGCTCTGGAAATACCCATGGCACCCTTCTTTTCTCACTAATTTAACTAGGGTAGAAAAAACAAAAGGGTCAGAATGCATTTATAGGAGGCTAAGGGAAATGTTTGATATTTTTTTCTTTTGCAGGGGTACCTAATATTGAGGTTTTGCTAGCTAAGATTTGATTCCCTCTTTACTGGTATACAAACTTAAGAAAAAGGAAGTGCAAAATTGTGGTAAATTACCTCCTTTGACCATGTGAGTAGTTTATTCTTAACTTTCTCGAGAGAGAGTGTCTTTCCTGTGCCAGGACAACCGCAAACATACAAACTGCCAGCTCTCTCATCTTCAAAATATTCCTTGCAAAGGTCAAAAATTTTATTCTGCTCTCCCACTCGGCAAGCAACACTGGCTGGTATAGTAGCCAAGTGCAATGCTTCCTTAACCGCTTTCATTTGTGCTGGATCTAAAGTAAAAAGGAAATCATTTAGTGGCACTTATTAACCAGGTCCAAAATTAATTTTACAATTCCTAAATAACTAAGAAAATTGAGGAAACACTGTTATACTTTCACTTGCTGCAGTTTTTGCTGTGTTATTACGAAAAATTTATAGAGACCGTGTACAAAATGCGTCTTAATTATCTCAAAAATGGCAGTAATTCACATTCTTAAATTTCTTTTATTCTCTGACTATGGATTGTTCAACAAGTTGCTGACTTTGGTTGAATTAGTTCATTAGAGCCTGCAAGATTTGTTTCCAAAATCCAGATTACTTCGACAAAGCACCCCCCACTCATCAAGCCTCGATATTAAATATAAATTTACCTTTGGGATTCCATTTGTTTCCCTGTGTTGGTTCATCGCCGTACAATCTTTTTCTAGAAGATCTAGGGG